>JAHLWY010000494.1:0-29078 GCA_020002185.1 Paraescarpia echinospica
GCATAGCGACAACGAAGAGACATTACATCTAGGATTCAGTGTCTTGAATTATGTGTATGAACCTGTAATGACTATTGGGCTATATGAGCACTTGTATAGAATCCGGATCCACCTCGATTTCGCCGTTATCAGTGGAGTTTTGCCTAGCTTTGATACTTCGGAGGCTGAGCGTAAATTCCATCATTCAACATCATCCCAGGCATATTAAAGTCTGTCTTCTGCCATAAGTTCTGGTGGAATGCCCTCCCCGGGAATGTGTTGGTAGCCACAACCATCCAGGCCTTCAGGTGAATGGTTTGTTTCATGGTTCTAAGCCATGGTCTGTGCTTTTATTTACACATCGTTCATACTTTAAGTTTACTCGCACTTTATACTTTTTTCACACCTTCACATCTGGCACAGTACAGTTGTTGACACGCACAAATATGCCGATCAACCACGTAGAAGTATAAGCCGTTGGTTCTTCTATCTGGTGTTTGTGCCAGGGGAAGTAAAAAAATCACCCGCAGGGAAACGGAACGTTGGAAACACCTATCATTAGGACTGTTAGTCGTATGTCATTGCCCTTAATATTTGATATGCGGTAGTCAAGGTTATCGCCCATCTTGGCTATTCACAACCAAATGTTGTGTATTGTCTACAATGGGCGAATGGGACCAAAACGATTGCAGTGGTATTATGATGCATAATGCCAAGTCTAAGCCATGACAGTAACATACAAGTTCTTTAGGTGATCGGCCAAAGATGTGTAGCTGAAAAAAATAGTGAACTGTTTCCCTCGTTTGAATGCAATATACTATAGATGCTGACATGCCTTCTTACAATTGTTGTGTATAGCCCACCAAGGGCCGTTGCTGGGTTACGAGGCTGGATGTCCCGAGATCTAGCATCTCATTCTCTAAAAGTCCCATCTCTTGGCATTAATGTCCGAAAATGGACCCTGCCAATTAATAGTTGTTGAACACCTGTTAATGTAGATGTGTCTCTAGATGCATGACATATGTGATAAGCTATACGGGCAGTTTTAGTAGTCCGAATTGCCATAAGCCCATTATGTAGCATGCATTTTTGGATGGAGACGAAGCATGAGCTCGTCTTTCACCAATATTGTGTAGTAGACATGTATCTAATGCATCAGCATTGGAACCGGGGTAGTTGGGGGATAAGGGTTGAGAAAGGGGGTCTGACTTCCCCAAATACCTGGGTATTGAGTGGTTTTGTAATAAAATGTAGCAAAATTTAGAACGTAATCCATTAAAATTGTCAACAAGAATACCCCTCTTCTCCCCATCTTCCATTGTTATGTCTGATAGCACGGAAAAGTTCACGAGATGGTAGGCAAAAATGATATGTTATTGTGAACATATTGTAACAACAACCTGCTGCCTCCCACCTTCGAATGTCATGTCTGATAATGTTGAGTGATTGAGTGAGAGTCAAAGCCAAAATTTATGTCACAGCAAAAAATGCACCCCGTTGTCATGTCTGACCGAACCGACAGCGGCATGCCAATGCCAAGTTCCTATGCCAATGTAATGTATGTGCTACTTTGTTACATGACAGATGTGTCCGACTGGTGATGTTGAGGGATTTGATGAAGATGAAAAGTATCAGAGAAGTTAGCTTGGACTCTTATTATGGAACACAACCGCAAGAAGAAGTCTGGCAGCTTCCAGTCAATGGGTATGACGGATTATACACACACACACTCACACACAGAAGACAGTTTCCGAGAGTATACATGTATAAATGATGTTTGTTGTGACATAAATTTGAAACAGTTTTTCGCGTTAATGCACTATACCAGTGTTCTCCCTGGGTAAGATGATGGGCGAGGTGGTAGGGTGGGCTATGCTATATATCAATTAATATTTTTCAGATTAACCCCTTTTCCTCTGGGGTGTGATTTTTTTTGATTTCAGATGGAAATGGTTTTGGTGTCGCATGGAATCATCAGATATTGAAATATAAAACAGCATTTTCACCCCCATAATCCATGTTTCCTAGAAAAATGTTGTAGAAAAGCTTCCTTTGGTGTTTATCTTTCCTTTTTGGAATGATAAACTGTTACATCCATCATTTGATGAAATGTCCATCCGACAAAGAAACCCATGTTAGCCAAAGAAGTCATAGATACCCAGTAACGCATCAGTATTTGATTTTTATATCATAATAACTGTTCTGAATGTGACTCTGGAACATGTGAAATCATTGAACATTGAAATGTCATCTAAATGTCATGCAAAGGCTGTATCAGGGTACATAGGCCTACATGGGCATGTAGTCTATCTTCAACAAACTCCGGTTTAGCTTTGCTCAAAAACTATGGATATAATGCTTAACAATGAAGTTTCTCAATGCTTCTCCATGCTCATCTGATCTCTGTTGGTTTTTGTATTGGATGGAAAGTTTTAGTGTCGGATGGACAGGGTTTTCATGTTGGATGGAAACTTTTTTGTCTTGTGATATTCCGTTGCGAAGGAGTCAATTCAATTTTTTTTCACTGTGAACAAACTTTACCATAAAAATTGACAGCTTAATGTGTTTTTCTGTACCAAAAATTTGTATCTGTATTTTCAGAAAACTTAAAAAATTATAATTTATATGCGACTCACATAAATTATGTTAATTATCTCAAAGAAAGAGGGGGTATGATTGGCCAATTCAGACTGGAAATTATTTTCCAACAGTTTTTGTCATAATTTGGGGCAATTATAATATCAACGATCTCAGCATAATTTGTTTGTAGATTTATTAGCCATGTCCATACGACACCAAAACTCACATAAATTTTCTCCAGTTTTGAATAGAAAAAAGCCTATAAAATCAACATCAAACAAGATATTGACATACTGAATGTTGTTCCTGAAAGAGTATTCATATGGGTATTAGATAGAAAAAATGAATTGTTTTTAATAGAAATCATTTAATTTCAAGTGTCATACGAAATATATATTAATATGTATTGTAGTTTTATTTAAAAAATAAATCTCGATTAACATTCAATTTTTCAAGCAAATATATATTCTGTTTCCAAACACGTCTCTCAAATCATTACAGATCACATGTTAAACAATTAATGTATAGGCCGGACCATCTATTTGCATGGCATTAGTGACAAACTTGCGCCTATCTTCTGGAACAGAGACGTTTAATGTTCGGCTCTGTGCTGGAAAGATTTACATAAAGTTCCTGATCCTTTTTGGTCTTGATCAGTATTAATGTCGAGAAGTTGACCTCACACAGGTATGTTGTCATAAATCACAGCAACACATAAATGGTACGATCAGCAACGGTTTGATACTAATTTTTTATATGGGCCCAAAATATGAAGTATGAGGGTGCGATCGCTCCTGACGTCTATCAGTTCCTCTCAAACGTTTAGAGGAAGCTCCCCAGCGGAAACCTCTTCAGATTACGCGAAAGGATCACAAACCCAGTCATACTGTTCAGTGCCAGTCTACTGGAAATAATGCTGAATTGTTTTGCAAAGCATAACTATATGTTCTGCTATGATTATTCAGTAGTTTTTGTTCAGGATGTGTGTTATTCATCTCTTTAAACATCTCCAGTGAGCAATGTCCTAGTGCTTAGTACACCAATAAGAAATTAAATCATATGTTGGACTAACGATGGATGCAGGTGAACTAATGAAAACACACACATCTCTGTCCATCTTCTTTTCCTCTCAAGATACACATAATTGAACGCTGACATCATGCTTATAAAACGTTGAAATTTAGAACAGTGTCTATGAATGTAGCTTAATATTAAGACGAGAACATTTTTACTTTTTATTGTAATTACCAGAGATGTCGCGACACACTTGATAGGTTGAGGGGCACACCATCACCAGTGTGCAGCGACACACTTGGGAGGTTGAGGGGGCAAACCGTCACCAGAGATGTCACGACACACTTGGGAGATTCCGGGGGCACACCGTCATCAGTGTGCAGCGACACACTTGGGAGGTTGAGGGGCACACTGTCACCAGAGATGTCACGACACACTTGGGAGGTTGAGGGAGCACACCGTCACCAGAGATGTCACGACACACTTGAGAGGTTGAGGGGGCACACCGTCACCAGAGATGTCACGACACACTTGGGAGATTCAGGGGGCACACCGTCATCAGTGTGCAGTGACACACTTGGGAGGTTCAGGGGGCACACTGTCACCAGAGATGTCACGACAAACTTGGGAGGTTGAGGGAGCACACCGTCACCAGAGATGTCACGACACACTTGGGAGGTTGAGGGGTCACACCGGTTGAGAAACACTAATATAAAGCACAGGTTGCAAATGTGAATCACATTTTACTTTCAAATAAGTTGTTAAAAACTAACTTTATGAATTTAGCTGGTGTTTTGTTGGATTATATAAAAAAAAATTGAGAAAGTTTTTTCAAAATGAGAAACTTTAATACTCAGTTCTTTTTCTGTTGGAATTTAGTGAATTTTTAGCAATCTATCAGGTAGATGTTGCAGTCACACACTTCTACATGTAATATTTTATACACCTTTATGCCTTTTTACCTGCATCTAATAGAAAGGAGAAATAAAATACTTTGATATACTTTTGAAATGTAGAAAACATTAGTACTCTGTCTTTTTTATGTGTACAATTAAATATTTTGTTTAATTTTCAGGCCTTTCGCCTGGAGTTTTCAATGCAGTCATCCGAAAAGGATACAAGATACCAACCCCCATTCAGAAGAAGGTTGGTACCGTGGTTGTAGAAAAACTTCTAGCCTTACTCTGGCAGAATAAAACTGGCAGAAAATATTTCTTTTAGATCATAGCAACCATGGCATGATTTATTTTTATGTAATTTTTTTAAATTTAAACATCTATAAATCTGTTATCACATTACATGTTTAATTGTTTTGATCTATTGATCTCTGCATTGATCAATTTGAAGTATTTATGTTTGTCAAACAATAATTTTTTTATAGTTTATATTATTTTTAGATTTTATGCAACAATGCAAGATGTCCCAGAACAATAATTTGGAACTTGTACTATATTTATTATTAAAATAGGACATCATCGTTTTTGAAAATGTAAACATTTTGTTTGAAGTTTCATACTTTATGTACTGTTGAAAATGTTTGGATCAGCAATAGAATAGTAGATTTTAGAAAATGTATATATTACATTTGAATTTACACATTGTCATGTGTTACAATGTTTCAGACAATTCCTCTCATAATGGATGGTAAGGATGTGCTTGCTATGGCGAGGACTGGAAACGGCAAGATGGCAGCATTCCCCATCCCGATGTTTGAGCGACTGCGTACACATGTGCCCTCTGGTGTGCATTCATTGATTATGTCACCAATGCAAGAACTAGCCCTGTAGACACTCAAGTTCACGAAGGAGGTAGGTCATCATGCTGTGTGAAGTGATAGATCAATCAGCACATGATTTGTACCAGCTTCAACCCGTAGGCAGTATTGTGAACCCATGCATCTAAATGACCGACTACTGTCATGCATTAAAGAAGACAATTTCACACATTCACCGCTTCATGTGTGGTGGCATCGCAGCACACCAGACTGTCTTAACAATGTGTCTACTATTGCACTGTGAAGACGAACGGAAAAAGTAAAATCATTGCTTCATTACAGTCACTGTACATCTGTGAAGATATGATACCTATGTCTAACTACAATAAAACAGTAATGTGTCAATTATTTTTACAGTCCTGTTTTCATGCTTCCATCTTAATGGAAAAGGGGGCAGCAGTTTTCTCAGAGAACCTGCTGTGATCTGTTGACAGTGGGACAGGCTGCATCTATTTAAATTAGATTTGCAGGGGGAACTCACAGAGAAGCCTGAAACAGGAGGCATAGATAAAGACAGCACAAATAAATCAGCAAAGAACAGTCTGGAAAACTCTTCTGAAGCTGGATATAAATGTGTTTGTTTAAATGCAAGGACTATAGTAAACAAAAGAAATGAACTAAACATTATAGTAGAAGATACATAATAGGAATCATGGACCACCACAGATATATCAGATACCGAATTGGGACTGACAGGATATGTAATGTTTAGGAAAGATAGAATAGGAAGAAAGGGAGGGGGAGTTATTTTATATATTAAAGAATCTATCCAGGCTTATGAAATAAAATTAGAAAGAGGAGCAGATTGCGAAGAAGCTGTATGGTGTAACATAGTTACAGGAAACTCAACGTTAACAGTTGGGTTAGTTTATCGAAGTCCAAACATAAGCACAGAAGAAAATAAAAAATGCTGTAAGGGAAGTAAGCAAACGGGACTGTATTACTGTGGGGATTTTAACCACGGGCATATACAATGGAAATCAGTACAGAGTATGGGGAGTGAGGACCACAAGTTTTTAGTTTTAGTACAAGATACTTTCCTTTCTCAACATGTGCTATAACCAACCAGAGCTAGACATAGTTTTGTCCTCACGGAATGAATTAGTTGACAATGTCAATATATGTGAGCCACTGTGGAGTAGTGATCACAAACAGATACATTTTAGTATCAAAGTAAAATGAGAAAGGAATAGTAAAAAGCAGTACAGGAGAAATATCCACAAATGAAGGTATAAGGACATGAAGAAATATTTAGCAAAGATAGACTGGAATAACACACTTAAAAATAAGACAGCAACAGAATGCTGGAATATCTAGTAAAATTAAGTGCATAGTCGATAAATTTGTACCGTTCAAAAAACAAGGGAAACGGTCCAAAAAGAAACACATAGATGTACTGGAAATGATAAAGACTACAACATTTATAAATAAGCACTTAACCAAGCTACAGCAGACATTATAAATTCAAAGAGAAGCTATGAACATAAATTAGCTTCTAATATAAAACATGACAGCAACAGTTTTTATGCGTATGTTCGAAGCAAACAGAAAGTTCAGGATAAGGTCGGTCCTCTAGATGATATTGTAAGAAATATAATATCAGAGGTATTCTTAATGGCAGAAGACCTGAATGAGTATTTTACTTCAGTGTTTACCAGGGAAGATATTAGTTCACTGCCAGTGCCAGAGGCTAAGTTCAGGGGAGCAGATTCAGACTATTTATTACAGTTAATTGTAATCCTGGAAATGGTAGCTAAGAAAATAAGGGCTATGAAAGATAATAAATCACCTGGAGTGGATGGGATTCCGCCCAAACTACTATTGGAAATTGTAGAACAAATTAGTGTACTGCTTGCTGTAGTTTTCAATTTGTCATTAGAAGAGGGAGTGGTTCCTTTAGAATGGAAAGAGGCAAACATCATACCGTTATTTAAAAAAGGTTTGAGAAACAAGTTGGAGAACTATAGACCAGTGAGTTTAACATCAGTGATTTGCAAACTTTTAGAAAGACTAATTAAAGATCATATGGTGGATTTTCTTGTTAAACATAACTGGATGAACCCATCTCAACATGGTTTTTAAAAGCGAGGTCATGCTTAACAAATATGTTGTATTTTGGAAGACATCACTGAGTGGGTAGATAAGGGACCACCAGTAGATATCATCTACTTAGATTTTCAAAAAACTGTTGACAAATTACCACATCAAAGATTACTGCTTAAACTAAAGGCCCATGGCATATGACAGGTATAATCAAATGGGTAGAAAAATGGCTGATTGACAGAAGACAACGGGTACTAGAATATACAATGGCGGGTTTGGATGATGAAATAACAAGCAAGGTGTTGAAATTTGCAGATGATACAAAAGTGTTTAGAAGGATTAAAAGTGATGGAGATAGACAACATTTACAAGATGATCTTGACAAGTTGATCAAATGGTCTAAAAAGTGGCAGATGCTGTTCAATTTTGGGAAGTGTAAATGCCTCCACACAGGACATGGGAACGAAGAGGTAGAATATGCAATGGGGGGTACTGTACTAAGTACTGCTGTAAAAGAAAAGGACTTAGGGTTAACCATTAGTGCTGATATGAAGGTTTCAGAGCAGTGTGGAATTGCAGCTTCAAAGGGAAATCAAATCCTTGGATTAATTAGGCAAAATATAGCAAATAAGGAAAAAGAACTAATAATACCGCTGTACAAAACAATAGTGAGGCCTCATTTAGAATATTGTATACAAGCATGGAGGCCATATCACAAGAAGGACATAGATATACTAGAAAGAGTGCAGAGGAAAGTGACTAAAATTATACCAAAACTGAGGGATCTTAGTTATGAAATTCGCCTAAAAGAATGTCGTTTAACAACACTAGAGACCAGAATATTGAAAGGAGATCAGATAGAAGTGTTTAACATACTTAATGGTTATGAGAATATTGATAGAAATATTTTTTCTCAGTTAAGGAAGATAGAAGGAATAGAGGTCATCAAGTTACATTAGCAAAGGGGCAGTATAGATTAGATATAAGAAAGTTCTCATTTTTACAAAGGACTGTAAATGAATGGAACAGATTATCTGCTGATAGTGTGGGTGCTAGTAGCGTGAATATGTTTAAAAACAAAATCGACACATACCTCAGCAGTGCTGGTTACACATAGATAAAAGGGTTGGGCTCTCGATAAGCCAAAGGGCTTCCTTGTCCACCTCACACCTAGAGTTATTTCTTTGGGTGGCAATCTTGTTAAATCTTGTTAAATAATACAGCTTAGTAGGTTGATGTCTGATTCTATAGGAATACGTTACCAGTTGTATGATTCACAGATGTGGGGTGTATTATCTAGCCACTGTAAGAGTGCAATGAGTTTTGATTCACAGCTGTGGGGTGTATTATCTAGCCACTGTAAGAGTGCAATGAGTTTTGATTCACAGCTGTGGGGTGTATTATCTAGCCACTGTAAGAGTGCAATGAGTTTTGTTTCACAGCTGTGGGATGTATTATCTAGCCACTGTAAGAGTGCAATGAGTTTTGATTCACAGCTGTGGGATGTATTATCTAGCCACTGTAAGAGTGCAATGAGTTTTGTTTCACAGCTGTGGGGTGTATTATCTAGCCACTGTAAGAGTGCAATGAGTTTTGATTCACAGCTGTGGGGTGTATTATCTAGCCACTGTAAGAGTGCAATGAGTTTTCATTTGCAGCTTGGAAGGTTCACTCAAATCTGCTGTCATTCTCGGTGGAGATAGGTGAGATCTACACTCCTCTCTTCCAGTCTTATTATATAGTCAAACTTTGCTTTATGGTTACCTCACTAATGCAGCCACCTCACAATTAAGATCATCACAAGACAGTCCCAAATTATTGCTGTGAGAGTAAAGTATAGGAAATATGACATTCACAATTTCTGCAGTGTCTACTTGAACTGCAAAACTGACTGTCTGTGCGAGCACAACGAGAGAAGACCTACACCATCCTATCCAACACACGCGACAGGACACAACCTGCCTGCCTGCCTGCCCGCCCGCCCGCCCGCCCGCCCGCCCGCCCGCCCACCCGCCTGCCTCATATGTGTGAATATGGCCTAACTCATATATACATGACTGCAAATGCACCCCAGTGACCAGTGACTATGGTGATAATTTGGAAAAGTTCACTCTACGTTTATTCCCCAAAAAAGTAAGTTCTCACCTATTTTTTGTTTTAATTCTACCATGCATGCTGGGTAAGCGCCATGACGAGAACATTTGCCAAAATTACTGCAATGTATTCTCTCATTGTTCACACTGTGGGGCTCAAGGCTGACATGATCGACTGTTACACAGTGCATAGTAGGGTGTATGTGACAGTGGGTCCATAGGAGGGTGTATGTGACAGTGGGTGCATAGGAGGGTGTATGTGACAGTGGGTGCATAGTAGGGTGTATGTGACAGTGGGCCCTTATGTGTGTGTATGTGACAGTGGGCGCATAGGAGGGTTTATGTGACAGTGGGTGCATAGTAGGGTGTATGTGACAGTGGGCCCATATGAGGGTATATGTGACAGTGGGTGCATAGTAGGGTGTATGTGACAGTGGGCGCATAGGAGAGTTTATGTGACAGTGGGTGCATAGTAGGGTGTATGTGACAGTGGGCCCATAGGAGGGTATATGTGACAGTGGGTGCATAGTAGGGTGTATGTGACAGTGGGTGCATAGGAGGGTGTATGTGACAGTGGGTGTATGGTAGGGTGTATGTGACAGTGGGCCCATAGGAGGCTGTATGTGACAGTGGGTGCATAGGAGAGTGTATGTGACAGTGGGTGCATAGTAGGGTGTATGTGACAGTGGGCCCATAGGAGGGTGTATGTGACAGTGGGTGCATAGTAGGGTTTATGTGACAGTGGGCGCATAGGAGGGTGTATGTGACAGTGGGCACATAGGAGGGTGTATGCGACAGTGGGTGCATTGTAGAGTGTATGTGAAAATGGGTGCATAGGAGGGTGTATGTGACAGTGGGCCCAAAGGAGGGTGTATGTGACAGTGGGTAGATAGGAGGGTGTATGTGACAGTTGGCGCATAGGAGGGTGTATGTGACAGTGGGTACATAGGAGGGTGTATCTGACAGTGGGAGCGTAGGAGAGTGTATGTGACAGTGTCCGCATAGGAGGGTATATGTTACAGTGGGTGCATTGTAGGGAGTATGTGACAATGGGTGCATAGTAGGGTTATGTGACAGTGGGCCCATAGCAGGGTGTATGTGACAGTGTCTGCATAGGAGGGTGTATGTGACAGTGGGCGTGTAGGAGGGTGTATGTGACACTGGGGCCGTAGGAAGGTGTATGTGACAGTGGGCACATAGGAGGGTCTATGTGACAGCGGGCGTGTAGGAGGATGTATGTGAGAGTTGGCCCATAGGAGGGTGTACGTGACAGTGGGTGCACAGGAGGGTGTATCTGACAGTGGGCACGTTGGAGGGTGTATGTGACAGTGGGCCCATAGGAGGGTGTATTTGAAAGTGGGTGCATAGTATGGTGTTTGTGACAGTTGGCGCATAGGAAGGTGTATGTAACAATGGGCCCATAGAAGGGTGTATGTGACAGTGGGTGCAAAATAGGGTGTATGTGACAGTGGGAGCATAGGAGGGTGTATGTGACAGTGGATGCATAGTAAGGTGTATGTGACAGTGGACGCATAGGAGGGTGTATGTGACAGTGGGCGCATATGAGGGTGTTTGTGACAGTGGGTGCTTAGGAGGGTGTATGTGACAGTGGGTGCATAGTAGGGTGTATGTGACAGTGGGCCCATAGGTGGGTGTATGTGACAGTGGGTGCATAGGAGGGTGTATCTGACAGTGGGCCCATAGGAGGGTGTATGCGACAGTGGGTGCATTGTAGAGTGTATGTGAAAATGGGTGCATAGGAGGGTGTATGTGACAGTGGGCCCAAAAGAGGGTGTATGTGACAGTGGGTAGATAAGTGGGTGTATGTGACAGTTGGCGCATAGGAGGGTGTATGTGACAGTGGGTACATAGGAGGGTGTATCTGAGAGTGGGCGCGTAGGAGGGTGTATGTGACAGTGTCCGCATAGGAGGGTATATGTGACAGTGGGTGCATAGTAGGGTGTATGTGACAGTTGGCCCATAGGAGGGTGTATGTGACAGTGGGTACATAGGAGGGTGTATCTGACAGTGGGCGCATAGGAGGGTGTATGTGACAGTGTCCGCATAGGAGGGTATATGTGACAGTGTCCGCATAGGAGGGTATATGTGACAGTGGGTGCATAGTAGGGTGTATGTGACAGTTGGCCCATAGGAGTGTGTGTGTGACAGTGGGTGCATAGTAGGGTGTATGTGACAGTGGATGCATAGGACGGTGTATGTGACATTGGGTGCATAGTAGGGTGTGTGTGATAGTGGGCGCGTAGGAGGATGTATGTGACAGTGGGCCCATAGGAGGGTGTATGTGACAGTGGGTGCATTGTAGGGTGTATGTGACAATGGGTGCATAGTAGGGTTATGTGCAAGTGGGCCCATAGCAGGGTGTATGTGACAGTGTCTGCATAGGAGGGTGTATGTGACAGTGGGCGTGTAGGAGGGTGTATGTGACAGTCGGCCCATAGGAGGGTGTATGTGACAGTAGGTAGATAGGAGAGTGTATGTGACACTGGGGCCATAGGAAGGTGTATGTGACAATGGGCCCATAGGAGGGTGTATGTGATAGTGGGCCCATAGGAGGGTGTATGTGACAGTGGGTAGATAGGAGGGTGTATGTGACAGTTGGCCCATAGGAGGGTGTATGTGACAGTGGGCCCATAGGAGGGTGTATGTGACAGTGGATTCATAGTAGGGTGTATGTGACAGTTTGTGTATATTGGGGTGTATGTGACACTGGGACCATAGGAAAGTGTATATGAAAGTGGGCCCATAGGAGGGTGTCTGTGATAGTGGGCCCATAGGAGGGTGTACGTGACAGTGGGCCCATAGGAGTGTGTATGTGACAGTGGGTGCATAGTATGGTGTATGTGACAGTGGGGGCATAGGAGGGTGTAAGTAACAGTGGGCCCATAGGAGGGTGTATGTGACAGTGTCCACATAGGAGGGTGTATGTGACAGTGGGTGCATAGTAGGGTGTATGTGACAGTGGGCCCATAGGAGGGTGTATGTGACAGTGGGTGCATAGTAGGGTGTATGTGACAGTGGGTGCATATGACGGTGTATGTGACAGTTGGCACATAGGAGGGTGTATGTGACAGTGGGCGTGTAGGAGGGTGTATGTGAGAGTGGGCCCATAGGAGGGTGTATGTGACAGTGGGTGCATAGTAGGGTGTACGTGACAGTGGGCCCATAGGAGGGTGTAAGTGACAGTGGGTGCATAGTAGGGTATATGTGACAGTGGTTGCATATGAGGGTTTATGTGACATGGGCCCATAGGACGGTGTATGTGACAATGGGTGCATAGTAGGGTGTATGTGACAGTGGGTGCCTATGAGGGTGTATGTGACAGTGGGTGCATAGGAGGGTGTATGTGACAGTGGGTGCATAGTAGGGTGTATGTGACAGTGGGCGCGTAGGAGGGTGTATGTGACAGTGGGCCCATAGGAGTGTGTATGTGGCAGTGGGCCCATAGGAGTGTGTATGTGACATTGGGCCCATAGGAGCGTGTATGTGACAGTGGGTGCATATGAGGGTGTACGTGACAGTGGGTGCATAGGAGGGTGTACATAACAGTGGGTGCATAGTAGGGTGTATGTGACAGTGGGCGCATAGGAGGGTGTATGTGACAGTGGGTGCATAGTAGGGTGTATGTGACAGTGGGCCCATATGTGGGTGTATGTGACAGTGGGTGCATAGGAGGGTGTATCTGACAGTGGGCCCATAGGAGGGTGTATGTGACAGTGTCCACATAGGAGGGTGTATGTGACAGTTGGTGCATAATAGGGTGTATGTGACAGTGGGCCCATAAGAGGGTGTATGTGACAGTGGGTGCATAGTAGGGTGTATGTGACAGTGGATGCATATGAGGGTGTATGTGACAGTGGGCACATAGGAGGGTGTATGTGACAGTGGGTATGTAGGAGGGTGTATGTGAGAGTGGGCCCATAGGATGGTGTATGTGAGAGTGGGCCCATAGGAGGGTGTAAGTGACAGTGGGTAGATAGGAGGGTGTGTGTGACAGTTGGCACATAGGAGGGTGTACGTGACACTGGGTGCAGAGGAGGATGTATCTGACAGTTGGCGCGTAGGAGGGTGTATGTGACAGTGTCCGCACAGGAGGGTGTATCTGACAGTGTCTGCATACGAGGGTGTATGTGACAGTGGGTGCATAGTAGGGTGTATGTGACAGTGGGCACATAGGAGGGTGTATGTGACAGTGGGTACATAGTAGGGTGTATGTGACAGTGTGTGCATAAGAGGGTGTATGTGACAGTGGGTGCGTAGGAGGGTGTATGTGACAGTGGGCGCATATCGGGATGTATGTGACAGTGGGTGCTTAGGAGGGTGTATGTGACAGTGGGTGCATAGAAGGGTGTATGTGACAGTGGGCCCATAGGTGGGTGTATGTGACAGTGGGTGCATAGTAGGGTGTATGTGAGAGTGGGCGCATATGAGGATGTATGTGACAGTGGGTGCTTAGGACGGTGAATGTGACAGTTGGTGCATAGTAGGGTTATGTTACAGTGGGCCCATATGAGGGTGTATATGACATTGGGCCCATAGGATCGTGTATACGACATTGGGTGCATAGTAAGGTGTATGTGACAGTGGGCCCATAGGAAGGTGTATGTGACAGTGGGCCCATAGGAGGGTGTATGTGATATTGGGCCCATAGGAGGGTGTATGTGATAGTGGGCCTATAGGAGGGAGTATGTGACAGTTGGCCCGTAGGAGTGTGTATGTGACAGTGGGTGCATAGTATGGTGTATGTGACAGTGAGTGCATAGGAGGGTGTATGTAACAGTGGGCCCATAGGAGGGTGTATGTGACAGTGGATGCATAATAGGGTGTATGTGACAGTGGGTGCATATGAGGGTGTATGTGACAATGTGTGCATAGGAGTGTGTATGTAACAGTGGGTGCATAGTAGGGTGTATGTGACAGTGGGCGCATATGATTGTGTTTGTGACAGTGGGTGCTTAGGAGGGTGTTTGTGACAGTGGGTGCATAGTAGGGTGTATGTGACAGTGGGTGCCTATGAGGGTGTATGTGACAGTAGGTGCGTAGGAGGGTGTATGTGACAGTGGGTGTATAGTAGGGTGTATGTGACAGTGGGCCCATAGGTGGGTGTATGTGATAGTGGGTGCATAGGAGGGTGTATCCTGACAGTGGAATTGCCTATGAGGGTGTATGTGACAGTAGGTGCGTAGGAGGGTGTTTGTGACAGTGGGTGCATAGTAGCGTGTATGTGACAGTGGGTGCATAGTAGGGTGTATGTGATAGTGGGCGCATAGGAGGGTGTATGTGACAGTGGGCGCATATGAGGTTGTTTGTGACAGTGGGTGCTTAGGAGGGTGTATGTGACAGTGGGTGCATAGTACGGTGTATGTGACAGTGGGCCCATATGTGACAGTGGGTGCATAGGAGGGTGTATGTGACAGTGGGCGCGTAGGAGGGTGTATGTGACAGTGTCCGCATAGGAGGGTATATGTGACAGTGGGTGCATAGTAGGGTGTATGTGACAGTTGGCCCATAGGAGTGTATATGTGACAGTAGGTAGATAGGAGAGTGTATGTGACACTGGGGCCATAGGAAGTTGTATGTGACAATGGGCCTATATGAGGGTGTATGTCATAGTGGGCCCATAGGAGGGTGTAAGTGACAGTGGGTAGATAGGAGGGTGTATGTGACAGTTGGCCCATAGGAGGGTGTATGTGACAGTGGATTCATAGTAGGGTGTATGTGACAGTTTGTGTATATTAGGGAGTATGTGACACTGGGACTATAGGAAGGTGTATGTGAAAGTGGGCCCATAGGAGGGTGTATGTGATAGTGGGCCCATAGGTGGTTGTATGTGACAGTGGGCCCATAGGAGTTTGTATGTGACAGTGGGTGCATGGTATGGTGTATGTGACAGTGGGGGCATAGGAGGGTGTAAGTAACAGTGGGCCCATAGGAGGGTGTATGTGACAGTGTCCACATAGGAGGGTGTATGTGACAGTGGGTGCATAGTAGGGTGTATGTGACAGTGGGCCCATAGGAGGGTGTATGTGACAGTGGGTGCATAGTAGGGTGTATGTGACAGTGGGTGCATATGACGGTGTATGTGACAGTTGGCACATAGGAGGGTGTATGTGACAGTGGGCCCATAGGAGGGTATATGTGACAGTGGGTGCATAGTAGGGTGTACGTGACAGTGGGCCCATAGGAGGGTGTAAGTGACAGTGGGTGCATAGTAGGGTATATGTGACAGTGGTTGCATATGAGGGTTTATGTGACAGTGGGCCCATAGGACGGTGTATGTGACAATGGGTGCATCGTAGGGTGTATGTGACAGTGGGTGCCTATGAGGGTGTATGTGACAGTGGGTGCATAGGAGGGTGTATGTGACAGTGGGTGCATAGTAGGGTGTATGTGACAGTGGGCGCGTAGGAGGATGTATGTGACAGTGGACCCATAGGAGTGTGTATGTGGCAGTGGGCCCATAGGAGTGTGTATGTGACATTGGGTGCATTATAGGGTGTATGTGACAGTGGGCGCATAGGAGGGTGTATGTGACAGTGGGTGCATATGAGGGTGTACGTGACAGTGGGTGCATAGGAGGGTGTACGTAACAGTGGGTGCATAGTAGGGTGTATGTGACAGTGGGCGCATAGGAGGGTGTATGTGACAGTGGGTGCATAGGAGTGTGTATGTGGCAGAGGGCCCATAGGAGTGTGTATGTGACAGTGGGTGCATAGGAGGGTGTATCTGACAGTGGGCCCAGAGGAGGGTGTATGTGACAATGTCCACATAGGAGGGTGTATGTGACAGTGGGTATGTAGGAGGGTGTATGTGAGAGTGGGCCCATAGGATGGTGTATGTGAGAGTGGGCCCATAGGAGGGTGTATGTGACAGTGGGTAGATAGGAGGGTGTGTGTGACAGTTGGCACATAGGAGGGTGTACATGACACTGGGTGCACAGGAGGATGTATCTGACAGTTGGCGCGTAGGAGGGTGTATGTGACAGTGTCTGCATACGAGGGTGTATGTGACAGTGGGTGCATGGTAGGGTGTATGTGACAGTGGGCACATAGGAGGGTGTATGTGACAGTGGGTACATAGTAGGGTGTATGTGACAGTGTGTGCATAGGAGGGTGTATGTGACAGTGGGTGCGTAGGAGGGTGTATGTGACAGTGGGCGCATATCAGGATGTATGTGACAGTGGGTGCTTAGGAGGGTGTATGTGACAGTGGGTGCATAGAAGGGTGTATGTGACAGTGGGCCCATAGGTGGGTGTATGTGACAGTGGGTGCATAGTAGGGTGTATGTGACAGTGGGCGCATATGAGGATGTATGTGACAGTGGGTGCTTAGGACGGTGAATGTGACAGTTGGTGTATAGTAGGATGTATGTGACAATGGGTGCATAGTAGGGTTATGTTACAGTGGGCCCATATGAGGGTGTATATGACATTGGGCACATAGGATCGTGCATACGACATTGGGTGCATAGTAAGGTGTATGTGACAGTGGGCCCATAGGAAGGTGTATGTGACAGTGGGCCCATAGGAGGGTGTATGTGATAGTGGGCCCATAGGAGGGTTTATGTGATAGTGGGCCTATAGGAGGGAGTATGTGACAGTGGGCCCATAGGAGTGTGTATGTGACAGTGGGTGCGTAGTATGGTGTATGTGACAGTGGGCGCATAGGAGGGTGTATGTAACAGTGGGCCCATAGGAGGGTGTGTGTGACAGTGGATGCATAGTAGGGTGTATGTGACAGTGGGTGCATATGAGGGTGTATGTGACAATGTGTGCATAGGATTGTGTATGTAACAGTGGGTGCATAGTAGGGTGTATGTGACAGTGGGTGCATATGAGGGAGTTTGTGACAGTGGGTGCTTAGGAGGGTGTTCGTGACAGTGGGTGCATAGTAGGGTGTATGTGACAGTGGGTGCCTATGAGGGTGTATGTGACAGTAGGTGCGTAGGAGGGTGTATGTGACAGTGGGTGTATAGTAGGGTGTATGTGACAGTGGGCCCATAGGTGGGTGTATGTGATAGTGGGTGCATAGGAGTGTGTATCTGACAGTGGGTGCCTATGAGGGTGTATGTGACAGTAGGTGCATAGGAGGGTGTTTGTGACAGTGGGTGCATAGTAGGGTGTATGTGACAGTGGGTGCCTATGAGGGTGTATGTGACAGTAGGTGCGTAGGAGGGTGTATGTGACAGTGGGTGTATAGTAGGGTGTATGTGACAGTGGGCCCATAGGAGGCTGTATGTGATAGTGGGCCATAAGGAGGGTGTATGTGACAGTTGGCCCATGGGAGGGTGTATGTGGCAGTGGGCCCATAGGAGTGTGTATGTTTCAGTGGGCCCATAGGTGGGTGTATGTGACAGTGGGCCCATAGGAGGGTGTATGTGACAGTGGGTGCATAGTATGGTGTATGTGACTGTGGGCGCATAGGAGGGTGTATATAACAGTGGGCCCATAGGAGGGTGTATGTGACAGTGCGTGCATAGTAGGGTGTATGTGTCAGTGGGTGCATATGAGGGTGTATATGACAGTGGGTGCATAGAAGGGTGTATGTGACAGTGGGCGTGTAGGAGGGTGTATGTGACAGTGGGCGCATATGAGGGTGTTTGTGACAGTGGGTGCTTAGGAGGATGTATGTGACAGTGGGTGCATAGTAGGGTGTATGCGACAGTGGGCCCTTATGTGTGTGTATGTGACAGTGGGTGCATAGAAGGGTGTATCTGACAGTGTCCCTTAGGAGGGTGTATATGACAGTGGGTTCTTAGGAGGGTGTATGTGACTGTGTGCATTGGAGGGTGTATGTGACAGTGGGTGCATAGTAGGGTGTATGTGACAGTGGGCGCATATGAGGGTGTTTGTGACAGTGGGTGCTTAGGAGGGTGTTTTTGACAGTGTGTGCATAGTAGCGTGTATGTGACAGTGGGTGCATAGGAGGGTGTATGTGACAGTGGGTGCATAGTAGGGTGTATGTGATAGTGGGCGCATAGGAGGGTGTATGTGACAGTGGGCGCATATGAGGGTGTTTGTGACAGTGGGTGCTTAGGAGGGTGTACGTGACAGTGGGTGCATAGTACGGTGTATGTGAGAGTGGGCCCATATGTGGGTGTATGTGACAGTGGGTGCATAGGAGGGTGTATATGACAGTGGGCGCGTAGGAGGGTGTATGTGACAGTGTCCGCATAGGAGGGTATATGTGACAGTGGGTGCATAGTAGGGTGTATGTGACAGTTGGCCCATAGGAGTGTATATGTGACAGTAGGTAGATAGGAGAGTGTATGTGACACTGGGGCCATAGGAAGTTGGATGTGACAATGGGCCTATATAAGGGTGTATGTCATAGTGGGCCCATAGGAGGGTGTAAGTGACAGTGGGTAGATAGGAGGGTGTATGTGACAGTTGGCCCATAGGAGGGTGTATGTGACAGTGGATTCATAGTAGGGTGTATGTGACAGTTTGTGTATATTAGGGTGTATGTGACACTGGGACTATAGGAAGGTGTATGTGAAAGTGGGCCCATAGGAGGGTGTATGTGATAGTGGGCCCATAGGAGGGTGTATGTGACAGTGGGCCCATAGGAGTTTGTATGTGACAGTGGGTGCATAGTATGGTGTATGTGACAGTGGGGGCATAGGAGGGTGTAAGTAACAGTGGGCCCATAGGAGGTTGTATGTGACAGTGTCCACATAGGAGGGTGTATGTGACAGTGGGTGCATAGTAGGGTGTATGTGACAGTGGGCCCATAGCAGGGTATATGTGACAGTGGGTGCATAGTAGGGTGTATGTGACAGTGGGTGCATATGACGGTGTATGTGACAGTTGGCACATAGGAGGGTGTATGTGACAGTGGGCGTGTAGGAGAGTGTATGTGAGAGTGGGCCCATAGGAGGGTATATGTGACAGTGGGTGCATAGTAGGGTGTACGTGACAGTGGGCCCATAGGAGGGTGTAAGTGACAGTGGGTGCATAGTAGGGTATATGTGACAGTGGTTGCATATGAGGGTTTATGTGACAGTGGGCCCATAGGACGGTGTATGTGACAATGGGTGCATCGTAGGGTGTATGTGACAGTGGGTGCCTATGAGGGTGTATGTGACAGTGGGTGCATAGGAGGGTGTATGTGACAGTGGGTGCATAGTAGGGTGTATGTGACAGTGGGCGCGTAGGAGGGTGTATGTGACAGTGGGCCCATAGGAGTGTGTATGTGGCAGTGGGCCCATAGAAGTGTGTATCTGACATTGGGCCCATAGGAGGGTGTATGTGACAGTGGGTGCATATGAGGGTGTACGTGACAGTGGGTGCTTAGGAGGGTGTACATAACAGTGGGTGCATAGTAGGGTGTATGTGACAGTGGGCGCATAGGAGGGTGTATGTGACAGTGGGTGCATAGGAGTGTGTATGTGGCAGAGGGCCCATAGGAGTGTGTATGTGACAGTGGGTGCACAGGAGGGTGTATCTGACAGTGGGCCCAGAGGAGGGTGTATGTGACAATGTCCACATAGGAGGGTGTATGTGACAGTGGGTATGTAGGAGGGTGTATGTGAGAGTGGGCCCATAGGATGGTGTATGTGAGAGTGGGCCCATAGGAGGGTGTATGTGACAGTGGGTAGATAGGAGGGTGTGTGTGACAGTTGGCACATAGGAGGGTGTACATGACACTGGGTGCACAGGAGGATGTATCTGACAGTTGGCGCGTAGGAGGGTGTATGTGACAGTGTCTGCATACGAGGGTGTATGTGACAGTGGGTGCATGGTAGGGTGTATGTGACAGTGGGCACATAGGAGGGTGTATGTGACAGTGGGTACATAGTAGGGTGTATGTGACAGTGTGTGCATAGGAGGGTGTATGTGACAGTGGGTGCGTAGGAGGGTGTATGTGACAGTGGGCGCATATCGGGATGTATGTGATAGTGGGTGCTTAGGAGGGTATATGTGACAGTGGGTGCATAGAAGGGTGTATGTTACAGTGGGCCCATAGGTGGGTGTATGTGACAGTGGGTGCATAGTAGGGTGTATGTGACAGTGGGCGCATATGAGGATGTATGTGACAGTGGGTGCTTAGGACGGTGAATGTGACAGTTGGTGTATAGTAGGATGTATGTGACAATGGGTGCATAGTAGGGTTATGTTACAGTGGGCCCATATGAGGGTGTATATGACATTGGGCATATAGGATCGTGCATACGACATTGGGTGCATAGTAAGGTGTATGTGACAGTGGGCCCATAGGAAGGTGTATGTGACAGTGGGCCCATAGGAGGGTGTATGTGATAGTGGGCCCATAGGAGGGTGTATGTGATAGTGGGCCTATAGGAGGGAGTATGTGACAGTGGGCCCATAGGAGTGTGTATGTGACAGTGGGTGCATAGTATGGTGTATGTGACAGTGGGCGCATAGGAGGGTGTATGTAACAGTGGGCCCATAGGAGGGTGTGTGTGACAGTGGATGCATAGTAGGGTGTATGTGACAGTGGGTGCATATGAGGGTGTATGTGACAATGTGTGCATAGGATTGTGTATGTAACAGTGGGTGCATAGTAGGGTGTATGTGACAGTGGGTGCATATGAGGGAGTGTGTGACAGTGGGTGCTTAGGAGGGTGTTCGTGACAGTGGGTGCATAGTAGGGTGTATGTGACAGTGGGTGCCTATGAGGGTGTATGTGACAGTAGGTGCGTAGGAGGGTGTATGTGACAGTGGGTGTATAGTAGGGTGTATGTGACAGTGGGCCCATAGGTGGGTGTATGTGATAGTGGGTGCATAGGAGGGTGTATCTGACAGTGGGTGCCTATGAGGGTGTATGTGACAGTAGGTGCGTAGGAGGGTGTTTGTGACAGTGGGTGCATAGTAGGGTGTATGTGACAGTGGGTGCCTATGAGGGTGTATGTGACAGTCGGTGCGTAGGAGGGTGTATTGGGCCCATAGGAGGGTGTATGTGATAGTGGGCCCAAAGGAGGGTGTATGTGACAGTGGGCCCATGGGAGGGTGTATGTGACAGTGGGCCCATAGGAGGGTGTATTTGGCAGTGGGCCCATAGGAGTGTGTATGTTTCAGTGGGCCCATAGGTGGGTGTATGTGACAGTGGGCCCATAGGAGGGTGTATGTGACAGTGGGTGCATAGTATGGTGTATGTGACTGTGGGCGCATAGGAGGATGTATATAACAGTGGGCCCATAGGAGGGTGTATGTGACAGTGTGTGCATAGTAGGGTGTATGTGTCAGTGGGTGCATATGAGGGTGTATGTGACAGTGGGTGCATAGGAGGGTGTATGTGACAGTGGGTGCATAGAAGGGTGTATGTGACAGTGGGCGTGTAGGAGGGTGTATGTGACAGTGGGCGCATATGAGGGTGTTTGTGACAGTGGGTGCTTAGGAGGGTGTATGTGACAGTGGGTGCATAGTAGGGTGTATGCGACAGTGGGCCCTTATGTGTGTGTATGTGACAGTGGGTGCATAGAAGGGTGTATCTGACAGTGTCCCTTAGGAGGGTGTATATGACAGTGGGTTCTTAGGAGGGTGTATGTGACAGGGTGTGCATTGGAGGGTGTATGTGACAGTGGGTGCATAGTAGGGTGTATGTGACCGTGGGCGCGTAGGAGGGTGTATGTGACAGTGGGCGCATATGAGGGTGTTTGTGACAGTGGGTGCTTAGGAGGGTGTTTTTGACAGTGTGTGCATAGTAGCGTGTATGTGACAGTGGGTGCATAGAAGGGTGTATGTGACAGTGGGTGCATAGTAGGGTGTATGTGATAGTGGGCGCATAGGAGGGTGTATGTGACAGTGGGCGCATATGAGGGTGTTTGTGACAGTGGGTGCTTAGGAGGGTGTACGTGACAGTGGGTGCATAGTACGGTGTATGTGACAGTGGGCCCATATGTGGGTGTATGTGACAGTGGGTGCATAGGAGGGTGTATATGACAGTGGGCGCATACGAGGGTGTATGTGACAGTGTCCGCATAGGAGGGTATATGTGACAGTGGGTGCATTTTAGGGTGTATGTGACAGTTGGCCCATAGGAGTGTATATGTGACAGTAGGTAGATAGGAGAGTGTATGTGACACTGGGGCCATAGGAAGTTGTATGTGACAATGGGCCTATATGAGGGTGTATGTCATAGTGGGCCCATAGGAGGGTGTATGTGACAGTGGGTAGATAGGAGGGTGTATGTGACAGTTGGCCCATAGGAGGGTGTATGTGACAGTGGGCCCATAGGAGGGTGTATGTGACAGTGGATTCATAGTAGGGTGTATGTGACAGTTTGTGTATATTAGGATGTATGTGACACTGGGACCATAGGAAGGTGTATGTGAAAGTGGGCCCACAGGAGGGTGTATGTGATAGTGGGCCCATAGGAGGGTGTATGTGACAATGGGCCCATAGGAGTTTGTATGTGACAGTGGGTGCATAGTATGGTGTATGTGACAGTGGGGGCATAGGAGGGTGTAAGTAACAGTGGGCCCATAGGAGGGTGTATGTGACAGTGTCCACATAGGAGGGTGTATGTGACAGTGGGTGCATAGTAGGGTGTATGTGACAGTGGGCCCATAGGAGGGTATATGTGACAGTGGGTGCATAGTAGGGTGTATGTGACAATGGGTGCATAGGAGGGTGTATTTGACAGTGGGTGCATAGTAGGGTGTATGTGAGTGTGTCCGCATAGGAGGGTGTATGTGACAGTGGGTGCATAGTAGGGTGTATGTGACAGTGGGCCCATAGGAGGGTGTATGCGACAGTGGGTACATAGTAGGGTGTATATGAAAGTGGGTGGATATGTGGGTGTAAGTGACAGTGGGCACATAGGAGGGTGTATGTGACAGCGGGCGTGTAGGAGGGTGTATGTGAGAGTGGGCCCATAGGAGGGTGTATGTGACAGTGGGTAGATAGGAGGGTGTGTGTGACATTTGGCCCATAGGAGGGTGTACGTGACAGTGGGTGCATTATAGAGTGTATGTGACAGTGGGCGCATCGGAGGGTGTATGTGACAGTGGGTGCATTATAGGGTGTATGTGACAATGGGTGCATATTAAGGTGTATGTGACAGTAGGCCCATAGGAGGGTTTACGTGACAGTGGGCCCATAGGAAATGTATTTGACAATGGGCCCATAGGAAGGTGTATGTGACGGTGGGTGCGTAGTAGGGTGTATGTGACAGTGTTTCTATAGGATGCTGTATGTGACAGTGGGCCCATAGGATGGTGTATGTGACAGTGGGCCCATAGGAGGGAGTATGTGACAGTGGGCCCATAGGAGGGTGTATATGACAGTGGGCCCATAGGAGGGTGTATGTGACAGTGGGTGCATAGGAGGGTGTATGTGACAGTGGTTGTATAGTAGGGTGTATGTGACAGCGGGCGCATAGGAGGGTGTATTTGACAGTGGGTGCGTAGGAGGGTGTATGTGACAGTGTCCGCATAGGAGGGTGTATGTGACAGTGGGCCCATAGGAGGGTGAGTGTGACAGTGGGCTCATAGGAGGGTGTATGTGACAGTGGGTAGATAGGAGGGTGTATGTGACAGTGGGTGCACAGGAGGGTGTATCTGACAATGGGCGCGTAAGAGGGTGTATGTGACAGTGTCCGCACAGGAGGGTGTATCTGACAGTGTCTGCATAGGAGGGTGTAAGTGACAGTGGGTGCATAGTAGGGTGTATATGACAGTGGACCCATAGGAGGGTGTATGTGACAGTGGATGCATAGGAGGGTGTATGTGACAGTGGGTGCATATGAGGGTGTATGTGACAGTGGGTGCATAAGAGGGTGTATGTGACATTGGTTGCATAGTAGGGTGTATGTGACAGTGGGCGCATAGGAGGGTGTATTTGACAGTGGGTGCATAGTAGGGTGTATGTGAGTGTGTCTGCATAGGAGGGTGTATGTGACAGTGGGTGCATAGTAGGGTGTATGTGACAGTGGGCCCATAGGAGGGTGTATGCGACAGTGGGTGCATAGTAGGGTGTATATGAAAGTGGGTGCATATGTGGGTGTAAGTGACAGTGGGCACATAGGAGGGTGTATGTGACAGCGGGCGTGTAGGAGGGTGTATGTGAGAGTGGGCCCATTGGAGGGTGTATGTGACAGTGGGTAGATAGGAGGGTGTGTGTGACATTTGGCCC
This sequence comes from Paraescarpia echinospica, assembly GCA_020002185.1. Lineage (NCBI taxonomy): Eukaryota > Metazoa > Annelida > Polychaeta > Sabellida > Siboglinidae > Paraescarpia > Paraescarpia echinospica. Next base: position 24,600 of record JAHLWY010000494.1, read on the forward strand.
ATACGAGGGTGTACGTGACAGTGGGTGCATTATAGAGTGTATGTGACAGTGGGCGCATCGGAGGGTGTATATGACAGTGGGTGCATTATAGGGTGTATGTGACAATGGGTGCATATTAAGGTGTATGTGACAGTAGGCCCATAGGAGGGTTTGCGTGACAGTGGGCCCATAGGAAATGTATGTGACAGTGGGCCCATAGGAAGGTGTATGTGACGGTGGGTGCGTAGTAGGGTGTATGTGACAGTGGTTCTATAGGATGGTGTATGTGACAGTGGGCCCATAGGATGGTGTATGTTAGAGTGGACCCATAGGAGGGTGTATGTGACAGTGGGTGCATAGTAGGGTGTATATGACAGTGGGCCCATAGGAGGGTGTATGTTACAGTGGGTGCATAGGAGGGTGTATGTGACAGTGGGTGCATATGAGGGCGTATGTGACAGTGGGTGCATAGGAGGGTGTATGTGACAGTGGTTGCATAGTAGGGTGTATGTGACAGCGGGCGCACAGGAGGGTGTATTTGACAGTGGGTGCGTAGGAGGGTGTATGTGACAGTGTCCGCATAAGAGGGTGTATGTGACAATGGGCCCATAGGAGGGTGAGTGTGACAGTGGGCTCATAAGAGGGTGTATGTGACAGTGGGTAGATAGGAGGGTGTATGTGACAGTGGGTGCACAGGAGGGTGTATCTGACAATGGGCACGTAGGAGGGTGTATGTGACAGTGTCCGCATAGGAGGGTGTATCTGAAAGTGTCTGCATAGGAGGGTGTAAGTGACAGTGGGTGCATAGTAATGTGCATGTGACAGTGGGCGCGTAGGAGGGTGTATGTGACAGTGGGTGCATAAGAGGGTGTATGTGACAGTGGGCGCGTAGGAGGGTGTATGTGACTGGGTGCATAGGAGGGTGTGTGTGACAGTGGATGCATATGAGGGTGTATGTGTCAGTGGGTGCATAGGAGGGTGTATGTCACAGTGGGGGCATAGTAGGGTGTATGTGACAGTGGGCGCGTAGGAGGGTGTATGTTACTGTGGGCGCATATGAGGGTGTTTGTGACAGTGGGTGCTTAGGAGGGTGTATGTGACAGTGGGTGCATAGTAGGGTGTATGTGACAGTGTCCGCATAGGAGGGTGTATGTGACAGTGGGTGCATAGTAGGGTGTATATGAAAGTGGGTGCATATGTGGGTGTATGTGACAGTGGGCACATAGGAGGGTGTATGTGACAGCGGGCGTGTAGGAGGGTGTATGTGAGAGTGGGCCCATAGGAAGTGTATGTGACAGTGGGCCCATAGGAGGGTGTATGTGACAGTGGGCGCATAGGAGGGTGTATGTGACAGTGGGCCCATAGGAGGGTGTATGAGACAGTGGGTAGATAGGAGGGTGTTTGTGACAGTAAGCCCATAGGAGGGTGTATGTGACAGTGGGTGCATAGTAGGGTGTATATGACAGTGGGCCCATAGGAGGGTGTATGTGACAGTGGGTGCATAGGAGGGTGTATATGACAGTGGGCCCATAGGAGGGTGTATGTGACAGTGGGTGCATAGGAGGGTGTATGTGACAGTGGGTGCATATGAGGGTGTATGTGACAGTGGGTGCATAGGAGGGTGTATGTGACATTGGTTGCATAGTAGGGTGTATGTGACAGCGGGCGCATAGGAGGGTGTATTTGACAGTGGGTGCATAGTAGGGTGTATGTGAGAGTGTCCGCAATAGAGGGTGTATGTGACAGTGGGTGCATAGTAGGATGTATGTGACAGTGGGCCCATAGGAGGGTGTATGTGACAGTGGGTGCATAGTAGGGTGTATATGAAAGTGGGTGCATATGTGGGTGTATGTGACAGTGGGCACATAGGAGGGTGTATGTGACAGTGGGTGCATAGGAGGGTGTATATGAGAGTAGGCCCATAGGAGGGTGTATGTGACAATGGGCGCATAGGAGGGTGTATGTGACGAAAGGTGGGCCCATGGGAGGGTGTATGTTGTGATGGAGTGCATAGGAGGGGTGTATGTAGGCAGTGGGTGGGTGCATATGAGGCGTATGCTTGACGGAGTGGGGTGCATGGGAGGGTGTGTGTGACAGTGGTTTGCATGATAGGTGTATATGACAGCGAGGCACATAGGAGAGGTGTATTTGACAGTGGGTGCTTAGGAGGTGTGACAGGAGTGTCCCATAAGAGGAGTGTATGTATGTGTGGCTAGGCCCAGGAGGGTGAGTGTGACAGTGGGCTCATAGGAGGGTGTATGTGACAGTGGGTAGATAGGAGGGTGTATGTGACAGTGGGTGCACAGGAGGGTGTATCTGACAATGGGCACGTAGGAGGGTGTATGTGACAGTGTCCGCACAGGAGGGTGTATCTGACAGTGTCTGCATAGGAGGGTGTAAGTGACAGTGGGTGCATAGTAATATGCATGTGACAGTGGGCGCGTAGGAGGGTGTATGTGACAGTGGGTGCATAAGAGGGTGTATGTGACAGTGGGCGCGTAGGAGGGTGTATGTGACTGTGGGTGCATAGGAGGGTGTGTGTGACAGTGGATGCATATGAGGGTGTATGTGTCAGTGGGTGCATAGGAGGGTGTATGTCACAGTGGGGGCATAGTAGGGTGTATGTGACAGTGGGCGCGTAGGAGGGTGTATGTTACTGTGGGCGCATATCAGGGTGTTTGTGACAGTGGGTGCTTAGGAGGGTGTATGTGACAGTGGGTGCATAGTAGGGTGTATGTGACAGTGTCCGCATAGGAGGTTGTATGTGACAGTGGGTGCATAGTAGGGTGTATATGAAAGTGGGTGCATATGTGGGTGTATGTGACAGTGGGCACATAGGAGGGTGTATGTGACAGCGGGCGTGTAGGAGGGTGTATGTGAGAGTGGGCCCATAGGAAGTGTATGTGACAGTGGGCCCATAGGAGGGTGTATGTGACAGTGGGCGCATAGGAGGGTGTATGTGACAGTGGGCCCATAGGAGGGTGTATGAGACAGTGGGTAGATAGGAGGGTGTTTGTGACAGTAAGCCCATAGGAGGGTGTATGTGACAGTGGGTGCATAGTAGGGTGTATATGACAGTGGGCCCATAGGAGGGTGTAGGTGACAGTGGGTGCATAGTAGGGTGTATATGACAGTGGGCCCATAGGAGGGTGTATGTGACAGTGGGTGCATAGGAGGGTGTATGTGACAGTGGGTGCATATGAGGGTGTATGTGACAGTGGGTGCATACGAGGGTGTATGTGACATTGGTTGCATAGTAGGGTGTATGTGACAGCGGGCGCATAGGAGGGTGTATTTGACAGTGGGTGCATAGTAGGGTGTATGTGAGAGTGTCCGCAATAGAGGGTGTATGTGACAGTGGGTGCATAGTAGGATGTATGTGACAGTGGGCCCATAGGAGGGTGTATGTGACAGTGGGTGCATAGTAGGATGTATATGAAAGTGGGTGCATATGTGGGTGTATGTGACAGTGGCCACACAGGAGGGTGTATGTGACAGTGGGTGCATAGGAGGGTGTATATGAGAGTAGGCCCATAGGAGGGTGTATGTGACAGTGGGCGCATAGGAGGGTGTATGTGAGTGTCCGTATAGGACTGTGTATCTGACAGTTGGCGCATAGGAGGGTGTATGTAACAGTGTCTGCATAGGAGGGTGTATGTGATAGTGGGTGCATAGTAGGGTGTATGTGACAGTGGGCCCATAGGAGGGTGTATTTGACAGTGGGTGCGTAGTCGGGTGTGTGTGACAGCGTCCGCATAGGAGGGTGTGTGTGACAGTGGGCACATAGGAGGGTGTATGTGACAGTGGCCCCATAGGAGGGTGAGTGTGACAGTGGACCCATAGGAGGGTGTATGTGAAAGTGGGCGCATATACACATGATATACTTTTTTAACACCTTCACATCTGGCACAGCACAGTTATTGACACATACACAAATCGGCATTAAAATCCAGAGTTACGGACTATGCCTATCAACCACGTAGAAGTATAAGCCGTTGGTTTCTTCTATCTGGTGTTTGTGCCAGAGGAAGTAAAAAATCACCCGCAGGGAAACAGAACGTTAGAATCACCTGTCATTAGGACCATTAGTCGTATGTCATTGCCTTTGATATTTGATGTGTGTTCGTCAAGGTTATCGCCCATGTTAGCTATACACAACCAAATGTTGTGTATTGTCTACAATGGGTGAATGGGACCCAAACGATTGCTGTTCTATATGTATGCATAATGCCAACTCTTAGCCCTGACAGTAACATACAAGTTCTTTAGATGACCGGCCAAAGATGTGTAGCTGAAAAAAATAGTGAACATTGATGGACAACGTACAGAGGAACGGCATCTGTGAAGTGCTGCATGCGGCAGTATGGATCTGTGGAGAGTTCTCAGAGTGAGCACATGCGTAACTATGCCTTGACGTCCTCGCTGCTACTGATAGAGACAGATACTAATAAAAACCTGAATATATTTCCCACATATCAAGATAGATCACTTGTTTACTTC
>JAHLWY010000495.1:0-72829 GCA_020002185.1 Paraescarpia echinospica
ACCTGTACTACCAAGTGTCTGTGATCCGTGTCTATAGGGATAATACTTACATAGAACCTGTACTACCAAGTGTCTGTGATCCGTGTCTATATGGATAATACTTACATAGAACCTGTACTACCAAGTGTCTGTGATCCGTGTCTATAGGGATAATACTTACATAGAACCTGTACTACCAACTGTCTGTGATCCGTGTCTATAGGGATAATACTTACATAGAACCTATACTACCAAGTGTCTGTGATCCGTGTCTATACGGATAATACTTACATAGAACCTGTACTACCAAGTGTCTGTGATCCGTGTCTATAGGGATAATACTTACATAGTACCTGTACTACCAAGTGTCTGTGATCCGTGTCTATAGGGATAATACTTACATAGAACCTGTACTACCAAGTGTCTGTGATCCGTGTCTATAGGGATAATACTTACATAGAACCTGTACTACCAAGTGTCTGTGATCCGTGTTTATAGGGATAATACTTACATAGAACCTGTACTACCAAGTGTCTGTGATCCGTGTCTATAGGGACAATACTTACATAGAACCTGTACTACCAAGTGTCTGTGATCCGTGTCTATAGGGATAATACTTACATAGAACCTGCACTACCAAGTGTCTGTGATCCGTGTCTATAGGGATAATACTTACATAGAACCTGTACTACCAAGTGTCTGTGATCCGTGTCTATACGGATAATACTTACATAGAACCTGTACTACCAAGTGTCTGTGATCCGTGGCTATAGGGATAATGCTTACATAGAACCTGTACTACCAAGTGTCTGTGATCCGTGTCTATAGGGATAATGCTTACATAGAACCTGTACTACCAAGTGTCTGTGATCCGTGTCTATAGGGATAATACTTACATAGAACCTGTACTACCAAGTGTCTGTGATCCGTGTCTATGCGACACACACGGCAGTCCATCCGGAGACCACCTGGCCATAAGTTGTGTGGTAAATGCAAGGAAGCCGGCTGAGGTGCGGAAAACACTAACTTTTCGCAGATTCCGTCAGATATGTGTTTCGGATTTTGGCAAAGATATTACATCTTTTTCAGATTTTGACATTGATGGACATGTTGAGGCAATGGTGGAAGCATATGATATTGGATTACGTCGGATTATCGATCACCACGCTCTCATGCTCGAGAAAACCGTAACCTTGCGACCTAACTCGCCGTGGTACACGGACGAACTGCGGCGTGAGAAGCAAAACCGACGGCGAGCGGAGCGGACTTGGCTACGTACTGGCCCCGAGGTACACCGGCAAGCATATCGGGCGCAATGTGTGGCCGTAAACCGTATGTTACTCACCACGAGGCGTAGTTACTACTCCGGCAAGATTGCGAGTTGTGGGAGTGACCAAAAGCAGCTCTTGAACATCACGAAAAACCTTATGGAATACACTGGCTTTGCGAAACTGCCGTTGCATGTGTCTTCGCGTGATTTGACCCATCGTTTCGGCGACCACTTCGTGAAGACAGTGAATGACATCCGGCAAAGCATAGTCCACTGTGGAGGTGGTCGTTCATACGCTATGGCGGCTGCATACGGTGACGACACTGCTTTTTGTGGTGCTCTGTTGACACGCTTCACAGATGTCACTGAATCAGACGTCACAAGATTGGTCGCAGTCGCTCCGTGTAAGTCGTGCGGGCTAGACCCACTACCTATCTGGCTCCATAAACTATGTTCGTCAGAACTGGTACCCATGTCACTTCGATAATAAACACTTCCCTTGAAAGTTCGATTGTACCTGATGTGTTCAAGCATGCGGTCGTTAGACCAGTCCTACAAAAGAGACGCTCTGTGAAGATGCTTTGTGCAATTTCCGCCCGGTTTCGAACTTGCCGTTTGTATCAAAACTTGTTGAAAAAGTGATCGCAAGACAAATCAACAATCACCTTGATATGAACACTTTGCGTGATCCGTTTTAGTCAGCATACCACCATGGCCACTCGACGGAGACGGAGCTCCTGCGAGTTAAGAATGACATCGCCGCGCGCTGCACTCTTACAAATGTACCATAAAAATTACGGTAAAATGACTGGCAGCACGGGTGCCAACGGAGTACCGTAAATTTAACGGTAGATGATTTACGGTGTAAGAAGAAGAAGCAGCAGCATTGCTCTTGGTGTGAACTTGTATTTGTACTCTATTGACCTATTCGGAGATCGCCATTTTTGCGACTGCGCGTGTGCGAACATGGAATGACGGGTGCTTGCCTTCCAAACGTAAATGTAAACAGAATAATGTATAGCAAAAATTGCTTATTTTTTCATTTTGTTGCTGCTAGTTCATATAACGTATTTATTTGTGGCCTTGGCTATATAAAGCCACCTTAATTGGCCGCATATATCGCAGTTATTCTTGTCACTGTTTACTTAAATTGAAGTTCGCGCTATCACGCGGCTATGCAGACGAACGCAGTGTTACCCAGGATACTTTGCCCAGAGCCGAAATGAACCGATCTCCGAACAGGTCAATAAACAGTCGGTTAACCGATTGCATGTTTCTCCCACACAGTGGCGCCACTCACAATATGATAGAATCTTACACGCATGCGCTGGAGCGCGGCAATCGTGGTTTTATTCTTAGCCGATATATGTCGTACGTGTATTACAACGAATGCACCGTAATTCCATTTTACGGTGAGACACCGTAAATATTACGGTAGATGCGCGTTAATTATACGTGTATTACAGCGAATGTACCGTAATTCCATTTTACGGGGAGACACCGTAAATTATTACGGTAGATGCCCTTTAATTATACGGTAATTTCTAAGAGTGTGTATAGAAAGTGCAAGACTTTTCTCGTGATGTTAGATTTGTCCAGCGCATTCGACACAATTAATCACGATTTCTTGACGACTCGACTGGAACACTCGTTCGGCATCACAAACTCGGCACTTACATGGCTGCAGTCGTACATCGCCGAACGTTATCAGAGAGTCGCTGTGGACAGCGCAATGTCAACTGATTGTGTTTCGAAATGTGGCGTCCCACAAGGGTCTGTGCTTGGGCCAATATTATACTGCATATACACAAGACCTATCGGCAACATCGTTACACGACACGGCATGCAATACCATTGTTATGCGGATGACACGCAAATTTAGATGAGAGTGAAGCAGAACCAACCCACCACTGCAGCTATAACGAAGATCTAACAATGTGTGGTGGAGGTGACCGACTGGTTTGAACGAAACCAACTTAATTTGAACACCAAGAAGTCAGAGGCAGTCATCTTCCTCACCTCAAAACAACGAAACGTTCTGCCCTCCGATATTTCCGTGACAATTGGCGGACATCGGGTTGTGCCGAAGTCATCCGTACGCAACCAAGGAGTCATACTTGACAGCTGTCTCACTATGGCAGCACAGGTCGCACTGATAGCAAAGTCACGCTACCACCAAATTCACAACATTGGACAGATTCGGCTAAGCATCACTGATGATGCGTGCAAAACCCTGGTGCACGCGCTCGTGACTTCACCTCTCGATTATGCAAATTCATTACTCTGTGGCCTTCCGCAGACGACGCTGTAGTGTTTGCAACGTGTGTAAAACTGCGCAGCCCGTCTCGTCTGTCGTACGAGGAAGTACGAACATTTCACTCCAGTGCTGCAGCACCTGCATTGGTTACCTATCTGTGTGCCCCCGACATATAAAATGCTTGTGTTTGTGTATATTCTGTGATGCATGACCTGGCACCGAGTTATCTCGCAGAGTTACTGAACCGACGTCAACCCAATCGACAACTGAGATATGCGTCTTTGCCGCTATTGTCAGTACCGGCTTCGCAGACGGTCACTCCCGGTGATCGCCGTTTTGCTGTAACTGCAGCCAATCTATGGAACAGACTGCCGGACTGTGTCAGGATGGCAAAGACACAGCCACAGTTCAAAACACATCTTAAAACACCCCCTTTTAGAGTAGCGTTTCTATGATATGATCACGTGGACTTTATCAAATGCACTCACCCATATTTTTGTAATTATTATTACTATTTTAAAATTATTTATTACATTTCAAATTACTTATTTATTTTTTCTATTGTTTAATACTTATCAAATAATTTTTTATTGTTTGCATATGGAGGTTTAATAACTTATGTAATGAATGTTTTAATTATTAGTTTTATTGTGTACATCTTAGAATGATTTTTGTTTGTATCTATAATACAATTTTAAGTAGTTACATGTACATGCATGTAAAGCACGTGAGAGCAACCTGATTGATTCGGGCGCTATACAAATAAATTGCATTATTAATATTAACAGTTACAAATTGAAATAGATGCAAGACATAATTCCGTTGTTTAGTGTAAACTGTCTTGAATTCATTTTGAATACCTGTGATATACGTTTTCGCTTATTACTCAAAAAGCCAAAACAGTTTCATTACTTTAACGTTCCTAAGCTAAATATAATGTCCCTGGAATCTCATATCAAATTTCACCTTTAAATTGTTACCTGGAACCTATAATAAGTAAATTGCAATCTAAATGGAGCACCCAAGTTGTAGCTAAAAATAGCATGTGTAGTTAGACATTTAGGCATGCTACTAACTAGTATAGGCAATATTTTATGCATACAAGTATAGGCCTGTGGGTAATAATAACGTACCTACACTCGGCACATTGTGATCGAACAGTAACCAGTGATCGAACACACAAAACAAATTGTTTCATTTGTTTTTAATTTTCAAGTTATACTAGAGTGTTCAAAGTTCGTGCATCGCGAAATTCCGTGACAATGCGGTATTGTGTTCGTTTTCTCAAGCCTAAAGCGTATACACAGAATGTTAACATGCCAACAAACTTTACTACCAATCGCAGCTGCCAGTACAACATAGTGTTTCACCGAAGCATTCAAACAGAAGAAAAAGCATTACACAAAACCAAGGGGACACCGATTTGGACGACGCACGAACGTAGGATACGCAACCATATAATTAAGTCATGGTCTTGAGCGTGTTATCAGCTGCTAAAATCCCCTTTGGCATCGTGCTCATTCAGTTATGATTAGTACAAACAATTAAAGGGAAACATTTATATACCGTTCTTTAACCTTCGGGAATCGTGGAAAATACATATTGGGGCATTCTTCTTAGGAAAGCCCATGCACTGATTTCATCATCGAACACGATGGACAGCAAAGAGAGTAGAGACACCTGAGGTTATATCGATTACGTAAACCTTTTTTACATATGGGGCCATTGTCAAAAACCGTATAAAATGTTGTTACCATGGTTTAGAAGGGTTAAGATTGGACATGTTGTCCCTAATACCTATTTTGATAATAATAATAATCATCTTTATTCTATATAGCGTCATATCCATAGCGTTCATAACGCTTTACAGAAAACTAAAATATAAATAGTAAAAATTAAACAAATTTAAATATAAACGTAAACAAATTAAGATAGTAATGCTATGTAAACATCAATAGATTAAAACGAAAACAATTCACATGGTAAAGTAAGTAGTTAAAATGTTCTTTCGGCTTTTAAGAAGATCAAGATAAAAAATGAATAACTTAAAATAAAAATGTTTCTGTGGTCTTTCAAGCAGAGTACGCCGTAATGAAAAGGTACGTTTTTAAGGCTGCCTTGAAGGATTGCAGGGAGGCTTTGGAAGTAACAGTAGTTGGTAGATCATTCCATGTTGTAGCGGCAGCGTGAACGAATGCGCATTCACCAGCTTTGGTTCGGGCTCTCGCAACGACAAGATTATTACCCTCAGCAGAACGAATATGTCTGGCTGGTTTATAAGCTGACACAAGTGACTGTATATATGGTGGCGATAGTTCAGCATTTAACGCCTTATATGTAAGTTCTGCTATTTTGTAGGTAATGCGTTGCTGGACAGGCAGCCAGTGGAGTTGGCGCAGTAGTGGTAATGCACTGTCGCATCGCGCACGCCGAGTTATTAGACGAACAGCAGCATTCTGCAGTCGCTGTAGCCTGCCGATGTTCTTGGCAGAAGTGCCAAACAGAAGCGAATTTCAATAATCTAAGCGTGATGTTATCATTGCATTTACAACACGTTCTGCTGTCGACTGTGGCAGGTAACGGTGAATTTGGCCCATGTTACGTAAATGCAGTGAACAGGTACTAATGGTATGAGAAACCTGCACCGTCATGTCAAGATGTTTATCTAAGTAAACACCAAGATCTCTCACACATTCGGCGGCATAGACGACTTCAGGTCCAACGCGCACGTGCAGTCCAGCAACCAAATCAGATGCCGACCTGGGTACAACCGGTAGAAACTCAGTTTTTGCATCATCCATCAGCAAGTAGTTGAACGTCATCCAGGATTTGATGTCGTCGATGCACTGCTCGACACGATGCACAGCGGTAGTAAGAGAAATGACATTTAGGTCAAAATGACATAACAATTGTAAGTCATAATGGTGATACTTCAAATTATGGTTACGAATGACGTCACCGATTGGCTGCACATATAAAGAAAACAGCAATGGACCTAACACTGATCCTTGCGGTACACCAATGTGCAGAGTCGTTTCTCTTGAAGTTGCGCTACTGACAACAACACTTTGCCTGCGATCGCAAAGGTACGACTCAACTCAGCGTAATACAACTCCGGCGAGGCCATAGCGCCGTTGTGGAGAAGGTCGCGCCTAACTGGCTGCACCGAATGTAGTCTCTGGAGCATCGCTGATTTTTGCCACTTTTACGGAGTTTACACCGTCACCAATTTACATATAGTTTTATGAACATACCAGGCATTAGTCTCACTGCTTTTTACGGCAAGTGTTTGCGTCTTTTTATGACTTGATGACTTTTAAAGTTTGCTGTTTGCACCTGTGTGACACTACCATGCTGGTGCGGTCATGCACAACCACTGCTGTTTACAAGTCAAGTGTGATTAAGTCAAGCATGATGACATTCACCGCAGAATGCTTGCATTGTTTCCGCCCCTGCAGAGACACCCGTCTCAACAATGCTGCCTGGAGAGCAGCGTGTAATGCAGGGGTGGCACTCCACCGACCCACCCACCGGGGCTGCCGTGGGGGTGCCCACAAGCAACGGCATATACCGGTAATTACAACAACACGACCGATAACCTTTACCAAGCCGAATAGTACGACCAGACCATCGACGGTCAACTTGTCTGCTGCGTTTTCAACACGCAACCTAATCCGCGTCACGACGAATGGTGCGACTAGACCATCGACGATCAACTTGTCTGCTGCACTCCTAAACCCTCGATCTGTCCGAAATAAAGCCACCACCATTAATGAATTTGTAACAGATCATGATATTGATATACTTGCGATTACCGAGACGTGGTTGAAGAAGTCTAGCGACAAACCAATAATTGCGGAATTAACGCCGACTGGTTACACTTGTATCAACGGACCACGTGTTACGGGCCGGGGAGGAGGTGTGGCCATCTTACACAGAAAGACATTATCGTCCAAGCTGATTCCTTCATCGAACTATGTTTCATTTGAACTGATGGGCTTGCAGCTCACTGGTGACATTTCCAGGAAATTTAACTTGTACACGTTATACCGGCCACCGTCGTCTACAAAGATTGTGTTTTACATGGAACTTGAGCAGCTTTTTACATAGTTGTCATTATGTGTGATTCCTTCCTGCATTGTTGGTGATTTTAACATCAAATATGACGTTGAAACTGAAAAACGACCTCTACTTGAGCTACTCAATTCTTTCAACCTTGTCCAGCATGTCAGTGAAGCCACACATTCAGCTGGTCACACACTGGATTTCGTAATTACGCGCAATGACGATAATCTTGCCACCGCTGTTCAAGTCGTTCCGTTATCAATATCTGATCATCACGTCGTGCGCTGCATCATTGATGCCAGTAGACCACCCAAGACATCAACAGAAATACTCAAGCGTAACTACCGCTCGTTTGACGCTGACGCATTCAATCACGACGTAAGAAGAACGTGTGATTTGCTAGCCGCTGCTGCATTAACATCAAACGCTGTGGAACTTGTGTCACGCTACAACACTGACTTAATGAAAGTCATAGACAAGCACGCGCCTGTGCGCCCGACTATCGTCCGAGGCCACAAACCCAATCCGTGGAATAACAGTGACATTGACGATGCGAGAAGACAACGGCGTAAAATGGAGTTGTTGTGGAGGTGTTCGAAACTGGAATTTCCCCAGCTAACACATAACGTTTTCACAACGTTGCTGGAATGTTGTATTAAGGTTATGTCAGAAATAACGTTGTGGCAACGTTGTGGCAACGTTTTTGTTATGGTCCATCTTCCTCATTTATGAAAATAGTTTTGTATAACGTTGCAAAAACGTTTTTAAAACGTTTTATTAAAACGTTTCAGTCCAACGTTTTCTAAACGTTGTGATGAAACGTTATCCATATGTTGTGGGAATGTTCTTCAAAAAAGTCTCAGGGAAAACGTTTTTAAAACGTTTAAACTTGGTAATTTTTGTTAAAAAATCCACAAGTTTATGAAAAATCAAAAAATAAATAGTGAATTTCATGCAACATTTTTGTTGGCCCATCTTCCTCAATTATAAACATATTTTTGTACAACGTTGCAAAAACTATTTTAAAACAGTTTTATTAATATCGATTAACGTTGTAAAAACGTTAAAAAAAATTTTTTTAAGTGTTTCAGTAATAAAGTACGTTGCAAAATGCTTTTAAAATAAATTCTGACCACACAAAGACTGGTCCAAACACGTTTGACCCCTCCTTCAAATTGAAACCCCCCATGAAATGTTATATCTAGATCTAAAGTACCTGAACACACAGAAGGGCTAAATAAGACCCCCATCACATCAGAGCTAGGGGTCCAAAACTGAATGTTTAACCCCTACCCCGCCTCAGCCAGCACGCCACCCTCGGCCCGCGAGCGGTTCTGAGCGGCTGGCAGGCAGCGGAATGCAGCAGACGTTTGCCGATGACAGCCCGCTTGCCAGCCACGCATGAGGCGTTCCCGTTAGCGGTAGGTGATTTATCAGTCCTCGGGCCGAAGGAGGCCAGAGCACTAATATCCGATGCTCCGTACATCTATTGTGTGTATCAAGTTTCACAAGCAAGAGAATGTTTCCCGCGCAGTAACGCACCGCGCGGGAAGTGTAATCTAAACGAAACTAAAATTCGTTCTATTTGTGTTCTTACACTTACAAACATAACTCCACAATATATATTACATTTTATTGTAAACTAGGCATGTTGAATTCATATAAAAGCATAAAAATGGAAAATATTATTATTAATTTTTTTACTGCGAGTCTACGTCGTCCATATTTGAACACTCAGCTCATTTTTGTAATTACGCGCGCAACTGAATTTCCACAAGACAAGGTACATCTTTAGAAAGTAATTTGTGAATATTTGGTACATATGAAATATAGTAATTCATGATTCCGTAAGCACACATTTCGATTATTTACTGCCAAATATCGGCTAGCTTCGTAACATTGTTTACGCGTCGCAAACGGCGAAGTATTCAAGAAACGTCATGAGGACATGGAACGTTTTCATGGGCTAAACAGTCTCGACCTACTCCTGTCACTCGATCAACAATATTTATATTTGTTGCCAATAATTAATTTACAGAACATAATTACATTGTTATATATATATAATTTAATATATATATATAATTTTAGTCTGTGAAATCTTCTTTTAATTAATAGTGGTCTGCCCGGTTTATATACTTATAAATATTGTATAAATGTTGATTGAATGACATAGACATAGAATGTCACACTCACAGTGAATGGTTGTGGAAGTATGAATGCTTTGAACCTTTGTTAATTTGAGAAATATGATGTGTAGCGCCAAAAATGTTAGCAAAAATGGTCTCATTTATGGTATATAATGCTGTTTTGACCACTAATGACAAGTTGATTTTTACCCACTACTGACAAGTTGATTTTATCACCCCCCCCACCCATCAGATGTTGCATGATTTCTTTCACCTCCCCTTCCGGAAGTAATGATGGCCTCCCGTAGTATAAATATCCCACCTGTCTTTGATTTTACATATTCAAATTTAAAGGTCACATTATGTGTCAGAAAGTTCAACTCCAAAATTACGACGTGTGATTTATCAGAACCCACCTTTGCTTGTGGTGCTCCCTGGGGCTTCACATTGGATAGGTGCATTACATTTGTGAAAATATTACAACATTCGGGGCTGTTCCTGAATTTCTGATTAGGGGATGGGGTGAAAGATTTGATATGGAGAGCCCATCAAAAGTTATATTACCCCCTTGAATTTATGTCAAAAGTTAATACCCTTGAATTTTGTCCCACCCCCTCCTATTGTGAATTGTACTTTTTCTATTGCTGTGTATTAGTTTTAAACTTTATTTTTGATGTACAGGATACTGAACAAAATCACTGTTCACAGAACATTTACATAAAAATTAATACCCCTTTGTAAAAAAATATTACCCCTCCCATCCCCAATCAGAAATTCTGAACAATCCCTAACAGAGATGAACCATTATTAATGTTTTTGAGCTAATCATAATTAAATTAGTATTAACTCCCTCTAATCTATGGAAACTGTGTGATCCCGTTTCAGAATGCAGCTGCAGAGAATAATAGCGCAACAGAGCCAAGCCGGATGCCTTCGGTGGACTTTACTTCTGATGAAGATGAAATTTAATCTGATACCCATGTAATAAAGACAAAATAAATGTTATAAAAAAGTGTTTTATTCTGTTCTTATTGACATCAACTTATTGACCCCTTCACGTTGTGGGAATGTTGCTGGAAGGTTGTGGGAATGTTGCTGGAAGGTTGTAGGGAGGTTGTGGGAATGTTGCTGGAAGGTTGTGGGAAGGTTGTGGGAAGGTTGTGGGAATGTTGCTGGAAGGTTGTGGGAATGTTGTAGGAAGGTTGTGGGAATGTTATGCATAACGTTTTGATAAAACGTTGTGGCAACGTAACTGGGACCATCCACGCGATGAGTGCAATAACGTTATATATCTCACAAAGACGAAGTACTACCAGGACAAGGTGCTAAATGCTGACAACAAGAACCTCTTTAAAATCGTCAGTTCTCTCAGTGGGAAGCCACCATTGCGTACCCAGAACATACCTGCGCATTTGATTGCTGCAATGCATTTTCCGTCTATTTTGAAACTAAGGTTGCCGGAATTCGCAGTGAGTTACACGTTGCCCGGCAGCGCATCACGCCGCCGCACGAACCGCGTTGTTACGTGACGCCGATTGACAGTTTCACACCAACAACAGTTTGTGAAGTAACATCTATCATCAGAGCGAAGTGTAAAACGTCCACACTTGATCCTCTGTCCTCTGATCATGTAAAGCAGAACATTGACACACTTGCTATCTCTGCTGCCAGTATAACAAACGCGTGCCTAACGGAAGGAGAAATGCCGCTTGAATTGAAGCGTGCTCTTGTGCACCCATTATTAAAGAAACCATCTCTGTGCAAAGATACGATAAGCAACTACCGCCCAGTCAGCCATCTATCGCAACTCTCAAAGATAATTGAAAAGGTGGTGGCCGCCAGACTGAACACTCACTTGGTCAGTCAAGCACTGTGATAATAAATGAATTCCATACAGCTGACCTAATTTGTGTATTCCCAACATAAAATGTATGCATAATGTTCTTCTATCTGTTAGGGTGATATGCGACAAGTTATCCTCTTTTGTTGCAAAAACTGCTACACAAGGATCTCGTATTCTACTAAAACTGTTCATCTTCTCTCAGCGTGTGCGCGCGCTACTCCGCGTATACATGCTGTATCTGCGCGTGTTTGTGTTGCCGTTTTCTGTTGTGTGTGTTTGTGTCTGTACGTATGCGTATCGGACTGAGTCTACTGTGTGTATGCATCTGTGCGCATACGTGTATGTGCATATATAAGTGAGTTTGTGTGTATGTGTGTGTCTGTGTGCGCGCGCGCGGGTGTCTGTGTCCGTGTGTGCGTGCATAGTAATCAGGATGCTCATTCAATGTTGCGAATCACAATTGTTTTCAATTTACTCAAGCTATGTAATTGAAACCTATTTTGAAACGCACTTGATATGTTGTGAAGCACAATTGACGAAGTATACGAACTTGCCACTTTTAGAAGAAAAACACAAGTACATTGAATATCGTAAATTAGAATATACCCATTTATTGGGACGTGGCTTTCATAACTAACTGTCTCCAGATTCAATTGGCGTGACATTGTTCTGACGTCCATAAAGTGTCAATCCACAATATCACATATATTACATTCGATAGGTGGCGCTTATTGACATATTTTACAAACCATAGCTAACAGTCGCTTCCAAAACGGCAGCTGTAGGTATCGTCAAGACTACAGGTAACGGTCGTGTCAAAACCACAGGTAACATTCTCCAAATTCAATCAATGTGACATTGCCACCAATACATTGTTTACCATGGAGCCTGGCTCTGACACACAAAGAACTTCAATACACACGAGTAAATGTTACATTCGATGGCGCCTCTATTTCGATTGATTATCCAAAACCATAGCAAACAATCGCATCAAAAACGACAACTACCGATCGCGTCAAAACCACAAGTGCCAGTCGTTTCCAAAACCACAGGTGACATTCTCCAAAGTCAATAGACGTGACATGGTTGTCAATACATCATTAAACACGCTGCATGGTTTTGATAATCAAACAGCGAAAATACTCATTACTATATTGCATTCGCTAGGCGGCGCCACTATAAAAATAAATTTCCAAAGCGACATCTAACAGTGGTTTCGAAAGAGTCGCTTCCAAAACCATAGAAATTCGCTGCCAAAACAGCTAACACTCTACTGATTCACCTGACTTATTTGCAGAAAAAATGAAAACTACTCATAAAAATCATAACAGAAAATTTAGCGACTGGTTTACATAAAGTTTATTTAGCAATGCGTTGTATTTTACCATACAACAAGGCTACTCGAACCTGCCATATCCAAACACGTTGTCACTAATCACTAATGTGTTTTCACTACTCGATAATTATTCGACCCAAAATACATTTTCAAAAAAAATTCACCAATGAAATGGCAATGAAATAACAGAAAATGACTTAGAATACTGGATATATGGAATATCCTGTTTATTACAAATAAAGATTATTATAATAATAATTATTTTTTGGCAAACGTTTACATAAACGGCATAATCAATTATACTACTCAGGCCAAGGTATATAGTCGTATATGCTGTCTATGATAAAATGATGTAATAAATAGGCATAATAAAATAAATAAAAACATTTATTAAATTTGTTTATTAATAAGACAGAGGAATCACCATTTTAGCGCAGAAGACACTACTTTCAAATTACAGAAAGCAAAAATGGCGGACGAAGTGGGGAAGATCGTACGATTTCGACAGCGTCTATTAGGCCAACGCTAATTTACTTCATACTTCTTGAAAGCATACTTTGGTAACTGTGATATGAACTGATTGAAAACAGCACCGATTGTGTCTGCGCGTGATGCATTCTCGGCGACAACATCCAAGGCATGACTTGCCTAGGCCAATGGATCGGTGATGAACATATTACATCAAATGTCGGGTTAACTTGAAATGTGTGGGATTATATGCATACCATACAAAGACAAATTCAAACAATGTTTAAAATAAATAATTAGTCTTGCATGCATCTGGTACGACGGGCAAGCTAAAGGAACCTTGGTAGTTACTAGATATTCTTAGCGACCCACACAAAATGGCTTGGCGACCTAATTTAAGAATGCTGATGAAGGCTTATATTTGTAATATTTTAGTCATGCGTTTATATAATTTTGCACTAATATTATAATTTAATGTACACATTTTATATATGATGTTTAAATCAGTCCTTTTACACTTTTTATTAATATCATACTTAATTGTATTATTTAATTTATGCAATTTTATGTAAAACGCCCTAGAGCATTTTATTTTAAATAGTTTCGGCCGCTATATATTTTATTATTACTATTATTAAGATTGAAAGGACAAAAATATTTTTTTAAATTTCCGATTCCCAATCAATGGGGTCCTCAAAATAGTTGTAAGTAAAAACTAACGTTACCTGTACTAATTCCATCACGCGTGTATCATTCTTGTTATCGTACACCTGCGACTTGGCTCCATCGTGTGTTGTTCCCTATGATAAATAATGCGCAGATAAAACAAACTGACGAAAGTTAAAAAAAGTATACTGGGTATTGCAGCATATAAACGTTTGTGGAGACGCTGCGCACTCAGTTTTTCCTAAAACCTTCTTTGAATGGTTCCAATGATTACGCAGCGACCGCCCTCCCAGCGTTCCCACCGCCGCCAATTTTGAATTGACAATAAAATGACGTCACATATTTAGTTAAGGCCACTGTGCGCTATAGCTACGCTGGATGCGTTATTATGGTTTGTTAATAAATAACCTATTGTAATGATATGCGTGCATTATTGCAGTATTCACACAGACAATTGTAACATGATTAGTGTTCAACCTGTTTATAACGTACAACTATTTGCAACGCCAAGATCCCTTTCTATGTATATTTCCTAATTATCGTATAGCCATTCCGACTGCATCCAACTCAGCTGGACTGGATGTGTTACCCGAATGAGGAGCAACAGGCTCCAACAGACCGTGTTGGTTGGGAAGTCATCTAGCGGGAAACGCCTTCGTAGTGGACGGCGTTTGAAATACAAAGATGTTGTTGAAAGACACCAGATTATTCTCTGTAGAAACCTGGGAATCCATTGCGAAGGACCGTCAACAGTGTTGCTGGCCATACACCATGGAAAAATGCACACGGTATAATAGTTATCAAAACATATCACCAAATTAGAACACAACAAGCACGATTTATAGGCCACATAATGAGATAGAGAAAGGTAGATCATATAGTAGCACCAGGAAACAAGCTGGGTACCAAAATGAAGAGTGATTCAACTTGATAAGTTTTCGATTCTTCCAACCTTTGACTGATGCAAGTTCATAGTTGTTCTCTCTGAGAGTGAGATGCAAATATTGACATAGACATAAGCTATAATGTCAGGTTTTTTTTCCAGAGATGGCTAGATCCTTTTTGCGGCAGTTGATGATCCACTTCTTGCACCTTTTGTAGAAAAAGAATAATATGCAGTGGCTAAAATAAACTTTAACTGGAACCGTTACAAATTGAAATAGACGCCAGACATAATTCCGTTGTTTAGTGTAAACTGTCTTGTATTAATTTTGAACACCTGTGGTATACGAGTACGCTTATTACTCAAAAAGCCAAAACATTTCCATCATTACTTTAATGTTCCTAAGCTAAAAATAATGTCCCTGCAATCTCATCAACTTTCACATTTAAATTGTTACCTGAAAACTATAAAAAAGTAAATTGCAATTTAAATGTAGAACCCAAGTTACAGCTTAAAAATAGCATGTGTAGTATAGGCAATACTTAATGAATACTAGTATAGGCAATACTTTAGGAATACTAGTATAGGCCTATGGATAACGAGAATGTACGTACATTCCGAACATTGTGATCGAACAGTGACGAGTGATGGAACACACAAAATAAATAGTTTATTTTTTTATTTTCAGTTTGTACTAATGTGTCCCAAGTTCGTGCATCGCGAAATTCCGTGACAATGCTGTATTGTGTTGGTTTTCTGAAGCCTTAACGTAGAATGTTAACCTGCCAAACAAATTTACTGCCAATGGGAGCTGTCAGTGCAACATAACGTTTCACAAAAACAGAACAGAAGATAAAACATTACATAAAACCAAGGTGACACCGAATTGGACGACGCACGAACATAGGATACGCAACCATATACTTCAGGATATTGAGCGGGTCATCAGCTGCTAACATCCCCTTTAGCATCGTGCTCACTCAGTTATGATTAGTACACATAACTGAAGGGAAACATTTATAAACCGTTCCTCACCTTTCGGGAATCGTGGAAAATACATATGGGGGCTTTTTTCCTGGAATTATTCCATCTCCAGAAATACACCGCATAGCTTCCATGGCGCGTCGCCATTGGACTGCGCTTGTGTACTCGTAAGTCGTTGGAGGGTGTCACATGCACTGGGTCGAATCATAAAGGGCGGAGTGTCCCATCTCCCTATTCCCAATATCTCTGGAAGAGTCATCATGATCACGGTCGTCGGCACGGCCTTCTGGGTACTCCTAATCTTACGGTCTTCTGTGAAGACTGCGGCAGAGGCTTTGTCGTACAAACAGGACAGATGTGTCACCGAAGAGCGACGCTTAAGGAAATGTCACGCACTGATGTCATCACCGAATATGACGGACAGCAAAGAGAGAAAAGACACCTGATGTTAAAACAGTAGGTAAACCTGTTTACATATGGGGGTCATTGTTAAAAACCGTATGAAATGGTGTTACCATGGTTTAGAATGGTTAAAATGGGGTATGTTGTCCCTATTTTAATACTTAATTTCATACAGCTGATCTAATTTCTGTATTCCTATAATATGATGTATGCACAATGTTCTTCTATCTGTTAGAGTGACACGCGAAAAGTTATCCTCTTTTGTTACAAAAAGTGCTACACAAGGATATCGAGTTCTACTAATACTTTTCTCTCCTCTGTGTGTGCGCGCGCGAGCTACTCCTTGTATGCAACCTGTGTGTGTGCGTGTGTTGCCGTTTTCCTTTGTGTGTATGTATGTTTGTGTATATATTTATGCGGACTGTGTCTGTACTGTGTGTGCATATGTGTGCATATGTGTATGTATGTGTGAATCTGTGTGTGTGCGCGCTCGCGTGTGTGTGCGTGCATAATAATCAGGATGTGCATGCAATGTTGTTAAGCACAATTGACTAAGTATACAAACTTGCCATTTTTAGAAGAAAAACACAAGTACATTGAATATCGTAAAGATATTATAATATACCCATTTATTGGGACGTAATATTCAAACCGGCTTTCTTAGCCAACGGTCGCCAGATTCAATTGGCGTGACATCGTTCTGACGTCCACAAAGTGTCAATCCACAATACCATATATATTACATTCGATAGGTGGCGCCTATTGACATATTTTTCAAACCACAGCCTACGATCGCTTCAAAAACGACAACGGTCGCGTCAAAACCACAAGTACCAGTCGTTTCCAAAACCACAGGTAACATTCTCCAAACTCAATATACGTGACATGGTTGTCAATACATCATTAAACACGGAACATGGTTTTGATAAAACAGCGACAATACTCATTACTATATTACATTCTCTAGGCGCCGCCACTATTAAGATTAATTTTCCAAAACGACATTGAATAGTGGCTTCGAAAGAGTCGCTCCCAAAACAGCTAACACTCTGTTAATTAGGTTAGGTGGCGACGACCAAACGATTACCCGCGCACACATAATACAATACTTTACGTGGCCTATGTGTCGCCTTTATAACGTAGAGTAGGCACAATTATTGAATGATAAACATCTACATCCGTTGCAAACATCACTGGACGCAAGCACTCAAACAAAACTAGTCGCATGCGTAAACTCAGTGACTGAAGTCAAACACGTACATAATCTAATGGGAATATTGACGGGTAAATTCGGTGGAGGTGTTATATGTCGGTTGGCATGAACGTACGCACGTGATCGGAGCAGACACGTGTACGTGCCTCCAGTTGCCAATACGCCACACAAACGCAAAATACCCGCCGTTGGATATACGTTCGATATCCGCAGAAACCGTGATACTTTTCTAGACACGCGACATGTTCAACATCATCGGCGCGACAACATTGGCAAAAGACCCAGCAGGTTGGTGGATCATTTGAACTTTCTGGGTAAACTCTGGGCGTATATTGCAATCAGCAGAGCAACAAATTAGCAATGCAACATGTGAAACCTTTAGGTATAACATTAATTACAGGTATAAACTACAGGAAGTAGCAACAAAATACATTAAATAGCATTCCACTGAAGGTTTGTGGCACAAGAGTCAACTGAGCAGCATCTGTCACACCAAAAAATTGGTACACTGGCCGACATCTGTCCCGTTCAGTGTCGTGTTTGTCCAGTGAAGCCAACAGTAGTCGCCTTGTACTACTCCACGGCGGACTTCTACGGCACTTGAGCGTTGTGCGGGGTATGAGGTGCGTCCACGCGTCGAGTCTTTGTTACTCTGTCACCGAGATTCCATGTGACAGTTGTTATAGTGGATGACGCTGGTGGCTGACGGCCCAGAGACGTCGCAGACAGGACAAGTAGATCTACAGGGAACGACACGCGGTGGGAGACGGCCAGGACAGACGACTGGAACAGAGAAAGTTCAATTGTCAGGTCTAAGGTGAACCAAGTTGCACGTCTTATGATGTTTACGCCTGTGAACGTCTCCTTCTCACCTTCAAACACATCAACTGTACGTGCATTAGCAGTAACACGGGACAATGAAACACGACCAAGTGAGGAAATATCAACTGTGTCTTGTACACTTTATCTACTTTGTTTTATGGTAAAACTACTCATAGCAGCAACAATGGAATCCACTAATTTATAAATAAATCAAATCCGTCAAATGTACTCAAGATCGATTTATAACAAGACCCACGGAGACGACACTACGATTTATATACATAATTTTTGAGCCAGCCCCTGGACTACCAGTAACAACGAGCAGCTGATTGATAATGAAATCATGTATCAATAATGTATCTATTTTATATATGAAAGTCGTAACTATGACAACCAGTGTCAATGAAGGAATCAAACAACATGGACCAGAAAGCACTGGCTGCAAACACAAAACACTTGTGTAATCAATCCTCTTTACTGATTTTATTAAAACTAGCTTTTAATGAATTCAAAACTAGAATAAACTGGCATAAAATAAATATTTTATTGTGTTTAAATATTTACTAACTTATATGTTTTTCAATTAACTATATAAATACATTGTATTGAAATCTGTTAATTCAATGTTATGTTTAAAAATGAAGCAACATAAATTGAACGTGTATTTACTACCTTTGAGCGAGTCCCTGACCTATTTCTAACAAACACCTGCACTTTGATTTTGAAACGATCCCTCGATTAATGTATCTATTTATCAGAGTCAACTCGTTACATTGTTTCAAGTGGCCAGGAATAAACTAATGTGGACCAGAAATACAGTTGTCAGACAGTTGTCTACCCTCGCCGGGGGTGAATCTGGTTGCCCCAGTGTCAGTGGTGTGAGGGTGTGATGATGTCATCAGGTGGAGTTGTCACAAGAGTTGTGACGTGTGACGTAGGTGTTTACCTGAGGCGGTGGAGACGTCAGTGTCGTCTGTCTCACTCAGCCTGGGCCTCACGTAGCCTGTCTTGGTACAAGTCGAGCCACCCTTGTAGCAGGGCCACGTCTTTACCCCACCACGGGTCCCTGGCCGCCAGGGGGCGTGCCTGTAGGCGGGTGAGGGTGGACTGGAGCTGGTCCACCCCGCGTTGGTTGTCCACGACGGGGTCAGGGTGCACCAGGCCTTGACCCTGTGGACGCTGCCAGTCGACACTGCAACAAGACACGACGACTTCTGAACAAACTGTCGCCTGTCTCTCTCCACTCGTGTCAACTCACGCAAAGTGTCAACGATGTGACAACGACAATAATGTCATCAAATGTGCTGCTACTCACCCCACCAACCACACCCGGGGTGTTTGACGTACTGCGTCTCTCAACCTCGCAACGCCCGCCTCACTGAGCCAGTTGTTGTAGAGACTGCAACAGACAGAGTTACCCTTAGGGTGATTACACGCAAGGGTGATTACCCCCACCAGTTCTACGTAGACACCCGGCCCAGTTGACGCCGTACAACGGAGGAATTATTTGTTGTCTCAGTCGCCGGTTGTTGTGGCCGGGAAAGTTCCTTCTGAAAACTCTGTCACGTTTTTACACAGTTTACTCTTTTCTAAACTGAACAATAAAATAAAATAAATTAACTGTTGAATTGTGACGTCAAAGTTGACAATAATGAGACACTTTGGTGACAATAAATACTGTCGCTAAGCTAGATTTGGTGACGTTTGACGCGGCGACAGTTTGACAAGTTTTTTGGAAAGAAGTTTCCAGTAAAAGACGAAGAATGTGAAAAGAAACAAAGTGTCACATTCGCACGAGGCGACATTTGACGACAGAAACTCGGAGGGGGAAAGTTGGTGTCACTGGTGGGTGACTGTGGTGACAGGAGACAGGGTGCGGGGTAATTACCCGATGTCACGGTAAAGACGGTAGTTTACAAAGAGAACGTAACATCCTACCCGAGTATGCGAAGTGTCGGGAGTGTCACGGCCGTCTCTGTGACGCGTCTGGCGGTGTCGTCGTTGATGGAGTTGTGGCCAAGCCTGTCACCAGAACAGTTCGTTGACATTGCGACATTATACAGTGGACAGTCGTGACACAAATGACAGGAACACAAAGCACGGGAAGTGACGTGGTAAAAACGTTTTGTGTGAGAATAGGCTGTACACGTGGAGTTAAAAACTACCAGTGCGAGTGTTCGTGCGTGCGTGTGTGCGTTTACTTAAATGTGTGTGTCAGTGCGTGTGTACATTCTACATCTGGTGCGTGTGTACGTGACGTTGTACGTGTGGTTGATACGTGTTAGTGCGTGTGTACGTGCGTATGTAGTGTGCCCAGTGTTGATACGTGTTAGTGCGTGTGTACGTGCGTATGTAGTGTGCCCAGTGTTGATACGTGTTAGTGCGTGTGTACGTGTAGTGTGCTCAGTGTTGATACGTGTTAGTGCGTGTGCTGTAGACTTCAGGACTCTACTCACCATAACCACATCTAAATGACTGCGACATCAGTTCAACAGTTCACTCAATACGACACATTAAACACATCCCACTGAACTCACCCGACATTTGTCTCTTCGCACAGACCTGAATAAAGCGACTTTGTGAAGGAATAATCCGTGAAATGTCAAAAGACGACGCGTCTTGTTGACGAGTTTGTTAGTTTGTTTCTAAAACGTAGATTCGACGTCGCACGAAAAGTTTACCTCGAAAATAATGTAAAGTTTCAGGAAGTCGTCGAAACTAACAAAATGTAGAATTGCATAAACATTCTTTGAATGATCTTTGCGTATTTATTAATTACACCTAATTAAAAAAGTAAATTCTTATTGGCATCAATTTGTTGTATTTTATTATAAAGTTATTGATGTGAGTAAACGTAGTTTGTGACTGCATAATTCACGTTGAAAGCAAAATGCCAACTTATATATGTATAAAAGTTTTTATATTTAATAAGATGTAGATTAATGAAACACACATTAAATACAAACCGTACATGTCCCTGGTGACAACTTATACCTTAGCTCTGTCAACTCCAACAAACGACCTGCAGCCTCCAACATATCGGCCACTTCATCGCCGGTGCCAGTGGGGAGACGACAGTTATCCAGGCTACAAAATCAACAAACAACGTTACATTAATTGTTTTCACAATCATGTGATACATTTATATAACATATCCTAATTGTTTGTTGATTAAGGCAGTATAAGTGAATATACATGTAAATTATTATACTATTGATACACGACACAACAATATATGCCTTTGATGACTGTTATCATTTTTAAATAGGGTAGGAAATGGTATATTCATATACGCTGGCTACACTTGCAACGCACATTATCATAAAACATTGCAACAACAAAATAGGCATAAACGTTTATTTGGTATTAATACTTTTAAGATTGTATGTTGAATAACGTGCTACAATTAACAGTGACAGCTAGCATGATTTGGTTGTCCGGTCAAAAATTCAATTAGGTACCAGCAGACGAGTAGTATATACTATAGGTCGTAAATAAGTATTTGGGAAAGCGTATTCATAATAATATTCGTACGAGGAGTGCATAAGTCATGGATAGGTCACAGACACGGTCACTCACAGATAATTTATATTAACATTTAAAGTACGGTAATTAACTTAGCCTAAGGCTAAGGCTAAGAATCGTGTCAAATGTATATTTTTCGCAAACATTTGTCAAACGATATGAACGTGACAAGTTAATATTTCATATTGTGCCTGTTGATTTACTGTCACGATAGTCATGGATATGATAAATAATATAATTTTAAGTTGATATGCACAAGACCCGACAAGTGCCTAAGCCTTAGCCTAAGGCTAAGGCTTGGGCTAAGAGTTAAGCCTGATGTCAATTGTTACAAACCAGGCGGCGATTCTGCGTGCTACGCCTGTGATATTGATATATCAGCTACCTTTTCACTGTTCAGTTTTTGAAAAAATTATCTATATCCTTATACGCTATACTAATAGCACCCTTAAATTCACAAAGAAAGTACAAACACAGCCAGAGTTATTTACACACACACACACACACACACACACACACACACACACACACACAAAATAATACAAAGTCAAACATTGCAACAAACTTTGTGAATCGCATTGCAAATCGTCAGACGAACGCTAGAGGTATTTAACAGATGTTTTGAAAAAGTGTCTTATGAAATGTTAACCGTCGTAATTACAGGCGACCAGTCTCCTGTTAGTGTTATTTTATATGTTATCTAAACCACGTTTCGCAGACAACTTACAGTTACACAGACTGTTTAAAGGACGTGAAAATAGGCAAATGCGTGAAAATATATTGTACTCAATCGGTTTGAAAGGGTACGATATCAACGTTTGCTCGTCTTATTCTGTTTAGGAAGATTAAACAATGAGATCGCAACTTTTAAAATGAATTAATCATGAAAAATTTGAATGAAAGACATAATGTCATATCTTTGTGTAGAAATGTGATTTATCTAGAACAACGGTACTCTCACAAAATTATGCCATTTAAATTAATAATATATATTTATGTAGCGAATGTGTATCGACTTATGTATTCACCTTGTTGGTAGCCATAAAAAGTGACTTTTTTAAATTTGTGTTATACCTTTTTATTAGTGGCGTTGTTTACACGACTGTTCGATACAACACGTTACGCACAATTTACGTCACTAGTATGTTTAGGATGGAAGCATCTGGCCATACCCCTAGAAATCTTCTTAATTTTTGTTTTCCAAAATACGACTACAGGTTTAGCTTGGCATAACACTGCGTGGCTAAGCCCGACACTTTAACCCCGCTTTCAG
Source organism: Paraescarpia echinospica (assembly GCA_020002185.1). NCBI lineage: Eukaryota > Metazoa > Annelida > Polychaeta > Sabellida > Siboglinidae > Paraescarpia > Paraescarpia echinospica. The sequence goes on from JAHLWY010000495.1 coordinate 23,116, forward strand.
AGTTCTTAGGTACGCCGCTGATAAGAACTGACGAATATTGCCATTACAATTTCAGACATAAAAATAGTGCATGCATCCAGAGAACCTCTAATCGCATTCCTAAATGTGGTGTCTGAATTCAGAAACACATTGTCATCCAGGGAAATAACGCGCATACATTGTGAGTTGGATGTTTGTTGTGTATGGGGAAATGCGTCCGTCAGTTGGTATGAACAAACACGCAAAAAATATCACACTGCATAATGTGTAACCCATGAGGAACTCACTTCAGGATGGAGATAGTACTTCCTGCACACGAAGCCAACAGATACGTCATGTCCTTTACTTGCTGTACATCGAGGGTTACGCTACTGAGATTTAACTCCCCGTTCGTGAGGATGTGTTGAGACACGGTGTCCCACAAAGCCGGTTCTTGGGACTGCCGTAAAAGGGAGATAACACGCAGCTTCCGGCGCTTGGAATCCTCGCTGCTTTCCTCTTGCACTGGACAATAAAACATGCGAAATAGAGCTGCTTGTTCGTGTCTCCACTTACAACTATACGTTCCCAACAACTTAGTGTTGATTGGGTCAATGACACAGTATACCTGCCAACTCTCCCATAGGCATTAAACTGGCAATTTGTCACCGTTTGGAATTTAAATCTGAAACTGCGTTGCAGCTACATATGAGATCAATTAAATTTACAAGCTACGTTTAAAGTGTCGCGATACGTTCAGAAGAGCATGGAACTTATAGCGGAAACATCCTATTATATTTCGAATTCAGTATTACAATATATAGGCGTACACATTATACATAACTATAACAAGGCTCCTCTACAAAGCGACCATTTGTATTCTGTCAGAAAATGTAAGTTCCTCAAAACATCTTCCGTACAAAGTTATCAAAGCTTGTCTGGTTGTTTAAGCTGGTCTATAATGTCTGAATTTCAATGATGGAGGATGTCACCTGTCCATTGTGGAGACAAACAAGATGACATATTCGAAAGTAGAAGGTTGGGAAGGATATTGTGGAACGTCATGTTGAAGCAGAAAGAATACGAAGGAGACAAACCTGGTTGAGCGACAACTTTAAGTGCATTCACTACGCAGACAGTCAGCGCTGAAACAGACAAGGAAGAATTCTTCTTACTGTCATCTTTGTAATTTCTTTTGAGTAAATGCTTACAAAAAAACTGCTGTTCGTTTAGTGGTGTCATGAGCAATATGTCAGCCTTCAGGATATCAGAGTTTTCATTAGATTCTTCCACTGTGAGACCAAATTCTGAGTAAACCACTAATGTGAACGTAGTGATCATAGTTGCAAGTGGTTAGCTTGCATTAATTCTTTCAGGTGCTTAACACCAATGTTGCCTTTTGCTTCGTTTTAAAGACAAACATGTTACAAGAAACTAATCTACGGAATTGTATATTGATTTTTTTCCCATAATATTCATTGTTGTTGACAATACCAAATTTTAATGGCATTCGTAACATAATTATGTTTTCTTTAAAAATACTATTCTCTGACAACTGAAATAATTCCCCCACTTACCTTCATGCTTTTCCTTGTAAGTTTTCAGTTCTTCTTTCGTGTTGCTTGCTTCCTCCCTCGCAAGTCGCATTTGTTCTGAAACGAAACAATTCCTATGTAATTCAGTGGCGTATCCAGGGGGGTTTTGGTTGCCCGGAAACCCCCCAAATTTCTGCACTGCTGTATGATCAAAAGTATGGCAATGTACGTGAGTACACGGAAGGATGACGGTAATACCCGCAGGAACAGGGTTAATGTTATAACTTGGTTTTGAACAGCACTGCCCCCCCCCATGTTCAGATATCATGAGTTCACAGCCGACACAGCGGAGAAGCTGATGTTACAGCGGCGCAGCGGTGAAAATTTTAAACAGCACCCCGATGTCGCAGTCGAGCCAACCGAGACAGCCACAAGGTGAAGGAAGATGTGAAGATATGCGGTGGAGCGGCGGCGAAATTTGGTCAGGAGTGCTGAAGCTCCGGTTGCCCCCCAATATGAATTTCGTTCCCGCGCCACTGGTAATCCCCTTTTGGAAACCCCCCAACATGTCAATCCTGGGTACGCCCCTGTAATTATACATGTTTTCAAAGCATTCTATACTTAAATATCAACATAGAATATGAAACTAATTTACCAACTGTTATTGCAATTATAACGAACCCTGCTCTTCCTTCGTGTCACCTGCTGTACAGAGGAGAGAGCCAGGTGAAGTAATGTTAACCCACTCGTTCTGTTTATTCTTTCCATTGTTTTCTACCAGCAGCCCCCCGTCTCTCCATCTTTCATCCTCCCCCAGCCTTCTCAAGTCCCTCCTCTCACAGTCCTCCCATCTCACCTGTGGCCTTCCCCTTTTTTGAGTCCTTCATGTGTTCCGCCACTGCTCTCTTAACTAGTTTTTGCATTCATCCGTTCTTACCAAGTGGCCTGTCCATCTCATCCAGCATCTCACCAATCTTCCCGTTAGACTGCATTCCATGCTAACCCCTTTCGTCAGGTCAGTCACCCTTCCTCAACCATCCTCTTTGTTATTGTGTTTCTATGAACCCAGTTGTAAATAATACAAAAATATTTGATCAAAAATAATATTTGAAGAGCATTTAATAATTGCCCTCTCTCTGTCTCTCTGTCTCTCTCTCTCTCTCTCTCTCTCTCTCTCTCTCTCTCTCTCTCTCTCTCTCTCTCTCTCTCTCTCTCTCTCTCTCCCCCCTGCCCGTTACCCCCTCTCACTCACTCGCTCTCGCTATCTCGCTCACACGCTCTCTCACACTTCCTCACTCTCTTACTCCATCCTGCTCTTTCCCAGGTATATAAATAGGGGACCGCCCATCGTACTTGAGACAACAAAGTTAATATAATATAACAACAATATATAAGATTGGTTTAGTTTAGGTTGTGTCACCAAAATGCACCATTTCAAGTGTTTTGTAAATAAATGCGATGTTCAACCTCTTCCTCAACCCAACAGTGCTTCCCTTTGGTCACTAAATGGTGCATTTATATTTTAAATAATAAAATGTACATTATTTAAAAAGTTTTCTGTATAAATTACAACTAAATACCTTATAATACAATTTTTTTAGTTAAAAAAATAGATTATACAGTGTATCGAACATGTTGCCTTACAAGAAAACTCATAATGCAATTTTAAATTGGTCAATGCATAACAGTACATAATGTTAGTGTTACATATTCTACCCATTGTTGCCAGTCTGTACATCAATTGTCATACAATTAAACTATTCTTAATTAATGTTCCCTACTGCAACAGTGTGGTCTTCTCTACACAATAACATATCCACAAAGGATAACATTAAACAATTGATGCTACAATTTTTTTAAATTAAGAATTAGAATTAGTACATAAACGGTACACGCCAAAAAAAAATGGTGCTGCAATTGTTTTTTTTTTGCGTTTTGTTCTGGTGTAGTGTGTGGCAATTTACGTTGGTGTATGTCTATGTCTGTACGTCTCTTTGTCTGTTTCTCTCTGTATTCTATATGACTGCATGTCTGTCTCTCTGTCTGTCTGTCTGTCTGTTTGTCTCTCTCTCTCAGTTTGTCTGCATGTCTGTATGTCTGTCTGTCTGTCTGTCTGTCTGTCTGTCTGTCTCTCTCTCTCTCTCTCTCTCTCTCTCTCTCTCTCTCTCTCTCTCTCTCTCTCTCTCTCTCTCTCTCTCTCTCTCTCTCTCTCTCTCTCTGTCTCTCTCAGTTTGTCTGCATGTCTGTCTGTCTGTCTGTCTGTCTGTCTGTCTGTCTCTCTGTCTCTCTTTATCTATCTCTCTCTCTCTCTCTCTATATATATATATATATATATATATCAGTTTGTGTGTATGTCTGTCTGTCTGTCTGCCTATATGTTTCTTCTCCCCCCTCTCCCTGCGTTACTATTTAATACTATTGTTATGGCAGAAACACCTGCAGATTTACAGGCTGCAATAAATGCCTATCAGTTTGTCTGCATGTCTGTCTGTCTGTCTGTATATCTGTCTGTCTGTCTGTCTCTCTGTCTCTCTCTCTCAGTTTGTGTGTCTGCCTGTCTGCCTGCCTGCCTGCCTGCCTGCCTGCCTGCCTGCCTGCCTGCCTGCCTGCCTGCCTGCCTGCCTGCTTGTCTGTCTGCCTGTCTGTTTGTCTCTCTTTCTCTCTCTCTCTCTCTCTTTCTCTCTTTCTCTCTCTCTCTCTCTCTCTCTCTCAGTTTGTGTGTATGTCTGTCTGTCTGCCTGCCTATATGTTTCTTCTCCCTGCAGAGTTACTGGCTGCAATAAATGCCTATCAGTTTGTCTGCATGTATGTCTGTCTGTCTCTTCTTCTCCTCTCTCTGCGTTACTATTTCATACTATTTTTTATGGCAGAAACACCTGCAGAGTTACTGGCTGCATTAATTGCTGCATGAGATTATTGTCAAACATGGCACCTATCTGTTAATACTAATAAAACAAAGGTTATTGTGTTCTCTCGTGGAAAGTTCAGATCACAGTGTTCTTATTTGGACAAAACAAGATAGACATACAGTGTGGATTGTTTGACCAGCTTGTAATGCCAATTCTGCTATATTGTAGTGAAATATGGATTTTTCCAAATGTACAGCAGATTGAGAGATACCATAGAAAATTCTTGAAAATTCTACTAAAACTTAGCAGGAACCCCACAAACCGTACGGTATATGGAAAAGTTCGACAAAGTGCCACATCAGAGATTACTGCTTAAACTAAAGGCCCATGGCATAGGAAATAGTATAATTAACTGGATAGAAAAATGGCTGATTGACAGAAGACAACGGGTAGTTGTTGATGGGGAGGCTTCAAACTGGAAATCAGTTTTGGTGGGTTCCACAGGGATCAGTACTGGGACCTATATTATTCTTAATATATATAAACAATTTGGACGATGATATAGCTAGCAAGGTGTTGAAATTTGCAGATGATACAAAAGTGTTTAGAAGGATTAAAAGTGATGGGGATAGACAGAATTTACAAGATGATCTTGACAGGTTGATCAAATGGTCTGAAAAGTGGCAAATGTTGTTCAATTTTGGGAAATGTAAATGCCTCCACACAGGACATGGGAACGAATATGTAGAATATACAATGGGGGGAACTGTACTAAGTACTACTGTAAAAGAAAAAGACTTGGGGCTGACAATTAGTGCTGACATGAAGGTTTCAGAGCAGTGTGGAATTGCAGCTTCAAAGGGAAATCAAATCCTTGGATTGATTAGGCGAAATATAGCATATAAAGAAAAAGAACTAGTAATACCGCTGTACAAAACATTAGTTAGGCCTCATTTAGAATATTGTATACAAGCGTGGAGGCCATACCGCAAGAAGGACATAGATATGCTAGAAAGAGTACAGAGGAGAGCGACTAAAATGATACCAAAACTGAGGGATCTTAGTTATGAAAAACGCCTAAAAGAATGTGGTTTAACAACACTAGAGACCAGGAGATTGAGAGGAGATCAGATAGAAGTGTTTAAAATATTGAATGGTTATGAAAATATTGATAGAAATATGTTTTTTTCAGTTAAGAAAGATAGAAAGACTAGAGGACATGAAGTTACATTAGTAAAGGAGCTGTGTAGATTAGACGTGAGAAAGTTCTCATTTTCACAAAGGACTGTGAATGAATGGAACAGATTATCTGATGATTTTGTGGGTGCTAGTAGTGTGAATATGTTTAAAAATAAAATCGACACATACCTCAGAAGGGCTGGATATATGTAGATAAAAGGGTTGGACTCTCGATAAGCCAAAGGGCTTCCTTGTCCACCTGCCATCTAGAGTTAATTCTCTGGATGGCAATCTTGTTAAATTTTGTGTTCACCCCTCGTGTTGTGAACGAGGCGACCAGTTCTGTTTGTGGAAGTCCTGTATAGCAGTCTTGTTGCTTGCCATGAGTGAGTACTTCACTGTCTGGATAGTGTTGAATGTACGAGCATTCTTTCTGGCAGTGGCAGTATTCATGATGCTAGACATGTGACTAAAACACCCTTCCACTTGAGGACCATCAAAGCAGCTCATCATTGCAGCCACCAGTTTTGACAAGGCTGGGAACTTGCCAGTAGAGAATATGGTAGCCCACCACGAGTCCAATCTGGAACTTGTGGGTACTTGTGGAAGTGTGTTGTCTACATGGAATTGGCAAACTTCTATGTGAAACGCCCTCTGTTCAGGTTTTAATAGAACATTGGTGACCAGTGTGGGCAGTGCCAGCGTGTGTACTTCAATGCCTTCGGTTCCCCTCCGACTGTAGCCTGTAGGATCCAATCTGCATAGTTGACATCGGCCTCGCACCACAAACAGTAGGCTTTCCCTGGTGCTGATAATTTACTGATGAATATATCCAACATAGTGTCTCCAGCCGATCTCTCCAGCCACGCCCAATTCCACTTATTCTTGACACTTTTGTCAGTCCTTCACGCAACATTTGTCTGGCCATACAACAAATCGTCGATTAGCCATTGTGTTCGAAAATGATCGACATCTCCACAAAATACATCGTTGTTTCCTATTGGTCCACTGCTTTTATGCGCGCACTTCGAAAGCGAAAAAGCGAACAGCCGACAGAAGTAAGGGTTTTACTTCGCAGATTCACGGGTTCGGTTGGGTCGGTTCTGTCTCTAATCGCCAGGCAACGTCATTAACACGTGGCGACACCTGGTGGATAGATGGTTAACTAAATCCGCAGATAGATCATCAGTGAATTGTCCAGGATTTTATATGCCCTACCCCCCAACATTCATTTTTTTCTCCCCAGATTTACACGATTCACAAAAATGCTCTTTGGAGCAGTATAAAAACCGGAATTCCGGCAAAAACCGCAAATTACTCATCCCTGGTTTTAAAGAATGGTCCATCACTGTGAAGCAATATGCCCCAAACCTGTGTCGGGCCCTTGACGGGACAACAGAATGTAATAACACACTCACTCATCCAGGTTAATGTTGAGAAGTCTATGTGGGTCATCCTTAGAACCCTTGAAGTCATCATCATCTGACAAGTTGGCTCCCTGTAAACACAGACAACATCCGTCCGTGTACGTATACATATTTAACAAGATTTCCACCCAGAGAATTAACTCCAGATGGCAAACGAACTGATGCAAATGGCTTCCATGCAAGCCTTTCATGCGCTAACAGGCACACTTCTGATGCAAGTGGCTTCCATGCAAGCCATTCATGCGCTAACAGGCACACTTCTGATGCAAGTGGCTTCCATGCAAGCCATTCATGCACTAACAGGCACACTTCTGATGCAAGTGGCTTCCATGCAAGCCTTTCATACGCTAACAGGCACACTTCTGATGCAAGTGGCTTCCATGCAAGCCATTCCTGCGCTAACAGGCACACTTCTGATGCAAATGGCTTCCATGCAAGCCTTTCATGCGCTAACAGGCACACTTCTGATGCAAGTGGCTTCCATGCAAGCCATTCATGCGCTAACAGGCACACTTCTGATGCAAGTGGCTTCCATGCAAGCCATTCATGCGCTAACAGGCACACTTCTGATGCAAGTAGCTTCCATGCAAGCCATTCATGCGCTAACGGACACACTTTTTATGCAAGTGGCTTCCATGCAAGCCATTCATTCGCTAACGGACTCATTTCTGATGCAAGTGGCTTCCATGCAAGCCATTCATGCGCTAACGGACACACTTCTGATGCAAATGGCTTCCATGCAAGCCATTCACGCGCTAACGGGCACACTTCTGATGTAAGTGGCTTCCATGCAAGCCATTCATGCGCTAACGGACACACTTTTTATGCAAGTGGCTTCCATGAAAGCCATTCATGCGCTAACGGACACACTTCTGATGCAAATGGCTTCCATGCAAGCCATTCATGCGCTAACAGGCACACTTCTGATGCAAGTGGCTTCCATGCAAGCCATTCATGCGCTAACGGACACATTTCTGATGCAAGTGGCTTCCATGCAAGCCATTCATGCGTTAACGGACACACTTCTGATGCAAGTGGCTTCCATGCAAGCCATTCATGTGCTAACGGACACACTTCTGATGCAAGTGGCTTCCATGCAAGCCATTCATGCGATAACGGACACACTTCTGATGCAAGTGGCTTCCGTGCAAGCCATTCATGTGCTAACAGGCACACTTCTGATGCAAGTGGCTTCCGTGCAAGCCATTCATGCGCTAACAGGCACACTTCTGATGCAAGTAGCTTCCATGCAAGCCATTCACGCGCTAACAGGCACATTTCTGATGCAAGTGGCTTCCATGCAAGCCATTCATGCGCTAACAGGCACACTTCTGATGCAAGTGGCTTCCATGCAAGCCATTCATGTGCTAACAGGCACACTTCTGATGCCAGTAGCTTCCATGCAAGCCATTCATGCGCTAACAGGCACACTTCTGATGCAAGTGGCTTCCATGCAAGCCATTCATGCGCTAACAGGCACACTTCTGATGCAAGTGGCTTCCATGCAAGCCATTCATGCGCTAACAGGCACACTTCTGATGCAAGTAGCTTCCATGCAAGCCATTCACGCGCTAACAGGCACATTTCTGATGCAAGTGGCTTTCATGCAAGCCATTCATGCGCTAACAGGCACACTTCTGATGCAAGTGGCTTCCATGCAAGCCATTCATGTGCTAACAGGCACACTTCTGATGCCAGTAGCTTCCATGCAAGCCATTCATGCGCTAACAGGCACACTTCTGATGCAAGTGGCTTCCATGCAAGCCATTCATGCGCTAACAGGCACACTTCTGATGCAAGTGGCTTCCATGCAAGCCATTCATGCGCTAACAGGCACACTTCTGATGCAAGTAGCTTCCATGCAAGCCATTCATGCGCTAACAGGCACACTTTTGATGAATTCAACATTGGCAACAAATATTCCTCTCTAAGGGCCTTGTCCTCACCTCTGGTACGTCGTACTCAGTGTTGACAGAGATGACGGCGGAGGGATCATCGTCCGAGTCAGAGCTCGTGTCTCCTCTCCTTCCGTCTTCGTCTGTCCGTCTCCTGCTGATGCTGCAGCTGCAGGTACTTGTCCGACATCGACGTACCTGAGACAGGTTCATGACACACCTTAGACAGGTTCATGACACACCTGAGACAGGTGTTGGGTTCATGACACACCAGAGACAGGTGTTGGGTTCATGACACATCTGAGACAGATGTTGGGTTCATGACACACCTGAAACAGGTGCTAAGTTCATGACACACGTGAGACAGGTGTTGAGTTCATTATACACCTGAGACAGGTGCTGGGATCATGACACACCTGAGACAGGTGCTAGTTTCATGACACGTGACACACGTGAGGCAGGTGTTGGGTTCATTACACACCTGAGACAGGTGTTGGGTTCATGACACATCTGAGACAGGTGTTAGGTTTATGACACACGTGAGACAGATGTTCTGTTCATTACACACCTGAGAGTTGATGACACACCTGAGACAGGTGCGAGATTCAATACACACCTGAGACAGGTGTTTGTGTGAATACGAGCATACACATACATACATATATTTATATATATATATATATATATTATTTAGATTGGCAATATGTAGACATTATGGTGCATGTGCTGAGAAAGAAGGACCACAACCACTGCCTGACAGCACTGACATGGACACCGGAAGGAACAAGAAAAGTTGGTCGACCAAAGACAATGTGGAGAACCACAGTGGAAAAAGAACGAAAACAACTGGGCTGGGCAACTTGGAGCAACGCCAGACACGTAGCTGTTGACAGGGCAAGATGGCGGTGTCGCACAGCAGCCTTATGGGCCACAAGGCCCAAAGAGGATAGGTAAGGTAAGATAAGACATTATGGTACAGGTAAGAACTATTAGCAAGTAAAAATTACAATATAATTGAGACATTTGGCTCATCTTCAAACATGACAGGTCAGAATAATTACCGTCTTGTAATAAGTCCAACAAGTTTCTGATAAGATATAGAAAATATTGTTCAAGGCTCCAAGATTTGAATGGGCAGCAAGATTATTACTTGCTTTGGAGTGTTTAGTGGAAACTTGCAACGTTTCGATCCACCACCTGTGGATCTTGACCACGCATTGATGTCATGTGAAGTGGCTCAGATTTTGGTGGAATGATCGGGTGGTGGATCAAAATGTTGCAAGTTTCCACTAAACGCTCCAACGTGTTAATTATTGCGGCCCAAGTTTCTGATAGTTCTCAATAAAGTCTTGACTAATGACAGGTAACTTTGCCACACCTGTCCTAGTGGAAGTAGGCCAAAGAGGGTAATGAGTGCACACTACTCTAAATTAAATGTTTTTTTCTCCGACATAATATCATAACACAATCGTATTATTCAAATCCTGAAAAGTATTTAGGGTAATTTTAATCCTGTTTTCTCTAGAAAGTGTTGACCAAATTAACTGAAAGTGTGTTTGCTACTTGCACACAAAGTCCTATACCTGAGTCTTTTCAAAATATGGAAAGTGTTTTCCTAAATTTATTTCTAGTTTGATAACTCAAAAGAAGACTATGAGCTGTGGTTAAGATGGGTGATTTCACGTCACCCATAGTGTGGAAGGTAAGAGCAGAAACTCTGGTGACTGGTGAACACGAGATGTTACAAAGACTAGCGGTGTGCTTTGAAGTGTCCTACCTGGGACATGCAGTGGCACGGAGAGGTCTATCTGTGAGATCGGCACGTCGCTGTTGTTGTTGTGATCCTCATGGTGACTGCCCTGAAACAACACATGCATATATAATGACAACTGTCTTGTCTTGTTGTAATACTGGCCAACACTCCTGTGTGTGAAGGCAACCAGTCGGGGAGGGGTTTGGGCACGCATGCTATCTAGGCATGTATGTTTGGAACTGAGTGTACAAGGGCTTGTTTAAATTGAGTGGATTTTCTGCCCCTTCAAAGATAACTACCATCAAACCTCAAATTAAAAAAATGGTGAAAAATAATTGACTATTCTTTCTTTAAACAAATTTAGTTCATTGGTTGTTTCCCTTTACACACTCAACAATATGATCATAAACGTATTTTTGTGACATGCAATGGCGCAAACAATATTTTATGCGGCAGTAGCGAAGAAGTGTGAAAGCTGGCTTAATTTAACGTGGTAGCTGCATCCCCTGGTGAATTAGGCCAGCACTAGCATGTGCGTATGAATAACCGTGTTACTGCCATGTGCGGAGTGATACCTAGCGCCTCATGATGCGCACAGCCGAGTTAATGTTTACAGATGGATGTGATCTGCTTGTGAGATCTTGGCTTGTAATTTCATTGTTAATTGTTGGATTGTTGTGTGGACTGCTAAGTGGATTCATGGTTTAGTAAGCAGTTGTTTAATCCACCCTCCTCCCTATACTACACACGTATATATGTATGTCTGTATAATTTATAGCAGAAATCTGATTACATAAAATATAGTTCTTTGATGCTTTTTCCTGGACCAGATGGGTACAAGAGGTTTTGCTTAGGTTTTTCCTCTCCACTGAATTTCAGTAGTGTACACAGGGTTTTTAGTGCGGTAAATAAAGTAGGGGTAGGCGGAGTGACCCCCACCGATACGGTGTGAATGATAAATACTACCCAGTAGGGATATAGTTAGTAGTTGTAGCAGGTAGCTGCCAGAGAGGCGGAGTGACCACAAATTCTATGTCAAACGTCCCCATAAGTTCCTGCAAACGACAGGTCATATGTATGAATGTTTCATGAAACTGTTCCCAGGTGTAGAAGCTGACTGCAAGTAACAAAGAACCGAGGTGAGAATTACCTTGGGTCTTGCATTATCCTTCAGGTAGTTCAGGTAGTTAAGGTAGTTCACGTTGTTCATATGTTCAAATTCCCTCTGCTGCAGCATCTGTCAAAGAAAAAACACACTTACTATTAGAAAAGGTGTTTGAAAAATAAATAAGTTACTTGGCGGCTTTCACTGGAGGTTTATGGAGTAACTTCACACCAAGTTTTAGTAATCTAAGTCCAGTGCTTACTGCTTTATTTGAATAATTTACATTATAAACAATGGGATAAACAAAAGAAACATATATCTATTAAATCACTAGTCATTTGAGTGAAGAGGTTCATCGGACTGCAAGGTTCAAATTGGTAATATTTTTTGCTTATTTCCCAGTCAATTTACCTTTTTTGCTGTGTCTGCTATCAACAATCTTCATCAGATAGCTAGCTACCTTTACATGGCAATGCTTGTCATGTGTTAGTTTGCTTAAAACAAAGATTGTGAACATGTCACACATGCATGCACATACCTTCTGTAGTTCAACCTCTGACGGTGCAGGAGTTTTTACCTCATTTTCATATGTTCTGGTTCTGCAAAATATGTATAATCATACAAATACATGCAAGTTCAAAGACAATTACAATTATTAGCAAATTACCTATCCTCTGGAAGCAATATCTTGGTAGTTTGAAAAGTCAAAACACATGCAACAAAGTCATTAGTTTGACATTACGTGCCAGATGACACTACACACACAGAACATTTTCACAAAGTATTCCTACCAAATATCTGATCAAAATAATGTAACTTTGAACGGTTACTTGCCATGGAAGTTATGTAAACCGTCCTCGGCATCTGATTAGTGGACATCTTACATTACTGATGAAGATAGTGTAACTTTGAACGGTTACTTGCCATGGAAGTTATGTAAACCGTCCTCGGCATCTGATCAGTGGACATCTTACATTACTGATGAAGATAGTGTAACTTTGAACGGTTACTTGCCATGGAAGTTATGTAAACCGTCCTCGGCATCTGATCAGTGGACATCTTACATTACTGATGAAGATAGTGTAACTTTGAACGGTTACTTGCCATGGAAGTTATGTAAACCGTCCCCATCTGATCAGTGGACAACTTACATTACTGATGAAGATAGTGTAACTTTGAACTGTTATTTGCCATGGAAGGTATGTAAACCGTCCCCATCTGATCAGTGGACAACTTACATTACTGATGAAGATAGTGTAACTTTGAACGGTTACTTGCCATGGAAGTTATGTAAACTGTCCCCATCTGATCAGTGGACAACTTACATTACTGATGAAGATAGTGTAACTTTGAACGGTTACTTGCCATGGAAGTTATGTAAACCGTCCTCGGCATCTGATCAGTGGACAACTTACATTACTGCTGAAGATAGTGTAACTTTGAACGGTTACTTGCCATGGAAGTTATGTAAACCGTCCCCATCTGATCAGTGGACAACTTACATTACTGATGAAGATAGTGTAACTTTGAACGGTTACTTGCCATGGAAGTTATGTAAACTGTCCCCATCTGATCAGTGGACAACTTACATTACTGATGAAGATAGTGTAACTTTGAACGGTTACTTGCCATGGAAGTTATGTAAACTGTCCCCATCTGATCAGTGGACAACTTACATTACTGATGAAGATAGTGTAACTTTGAACGGTTACTTGCCATGGAAGTTATGTAAACCGTCCCCATCTGATCAGTGGACAACTTACATTACTGATGAAGATAGTGTAACTTTGAACGGTTACTTGCCATGGAAGTTATGTAAACCGTCCCCATCTGATCAGTGGACAACTTACATTACTGATGAAGATAGTGTAACTTTGAACGGTTACTTGCCATGGAAGTTATGTAAACCGTCCCCATCTGATCAGTGGACAACTTACATTACTGATGAAGATAGTGTACGTAACTTTGAACGGTTACTTGCCATGGAAGTTATGTAATCTGTCCCCATCTGATCAGTGGACAATTTTATTACTTCAAACAGTCATTTACCATTTCTAACTTACATCACTCGCCAGCGAAGCCATTGGTATAACTGGTATCGAGGGATTTTGTAGCGACACAACTGACCGGCTGATCCAGCTAGTGGGACAAAGTACAAGTAAATGGGTTGACCAAATTAATTAAATATTGTTTGCTTTCTTACATTTTTTTTAGTTTGACAACTCAAAATAAGACCATGAGAAGTGATTAAGAGGGATGCTCTCACCTGACATCACCCATTGTGTGGAAGATGCTGGTCTTGGCGACGACTTCCACAGTTTCATCGTCTGCGGGCGGTGGTTCGTTGATCCATGCGTCAAGGTCAAGGCTACAGACACAGATGAACACTTCATGCATTCGTTCTTCAATTATTTTTGTCATTCATAAATTCACAAAGTCCAAAAAACATAGTTTTTTGTATCTGTTCAAACAAACAAACCACCACACCTCCTATATATCTAGTGGGATTTAAGATTCTCAGCGATGAAACATGGCTTCCAAATCATACCAACAGCTGCTGGATTCAACCAACGTGACAGTTGCCATGACACGACCCGCCACAATGCCCGGTTCTGATATCAACAATAGGTGTATTAATATAAGTTCCATTTGTTTCTCCATCACGATATATGATGACGACTAAACCATTACACACCCATATGTAATGTTATATTTTCTTTGGGACTTTTACAAGATGAAAATGCATGAAATGTATTGCAGGGATATCCTTGAGAAAGAGAACATATATATTGAGGATATAAGGAAGAAAATCAATTGTCAATTTATTAGAAACTATTAAAACCAGTCACATTAAAAGCATTACAGATCTCACTACATTTCAATTTTGTGGACTTGAAGGCCGCATTTGACACTATTTGGAAGGATGCATTGTGGAAGATGTTGAGATCTGTTGGGGTGTACCCCAAAATGACATCACTGATTGAGGCCACATACAAGAATGTCAAATATGCTGTTACCATCAATGGTCAGTTCAGAGTTTGGTTCAAAGTTGAAATAGGAGTGAGGCTGTCTGCTCTCACCTATCCTGTTCAACTTGTTCCTTCAGTTTGTCATGGCTGACCTGAAGAGCCTACTTAAGGAGTTCAAACTAAATACAGACCTCAGTTTGGACATCAGATATGCTGACAACACAACACTAATATCTACAATATTCGAGAAACAAATTTGCAACTGAACAGCTTCGAACAGCTTGTAACAAATGGGGTATGAAAATAAATCTCTCCAAATGCAAAGTAATCACCTCATCAGACAAGCATATCATCCTGGAAAATGAAGAACTTGAGATTGTGAGAGTTCTGCTTCCTAGGCAGCATAGTACCTTTTATGTTGACAGGCGAATAGCGTTAGCATCAGCAGCCTTTGGTAGATTCAGAAACAACATATTTTTAAACAAAAGCATGAAAGCCAGACTATATAGGACCGTTATACTGCCTACAGCAATATATGGTGCCGAAACCTGGACATTACGATCGCAAGAGATGCAGTCTCTTGAAGTTTTTGAGATGTGTTGCCTGCGGGCTATCAGAGGTGTTACTAGGGCAGACAGATTATGAACTACCCAGATCAGAGATGAGACATTCACCCCTGAATCCATCTCAGATGTCATCAGACATAGAAGACTCTGATGATTTGGACACGTCTGGCGTATGTCAAACGAAAACTTCATAAAAATAGCTTTCAGACTCCTGCTTTTAAGAGCAGAGCAATATGCTCTAGACAGAACAAAATGGAGGGGTGTGACATCCATGAGGATAGCAATGGGTCAAATTGGCCTAGGCATTTAAGTCAAGTCACGTTAAAACCATTTAATGTTTTTAAGACACATATGTATCTATGAAAAACTTCAATGTTTTAGATATAAAAAAAACTACCTGATTATTATTAATTTGTTACAGATACATCACAGTTAACCTTACCTAAGCAATATAACAAAACCGACATTAGTAACTAACAAAAGTACAAAGTAGTTCAAAAGTAATTTTGCACAATGTGTCAAATCTCCCAATACATTTCAAACCAGTCACACTATCAGACACTCCTCAATGTCAATTAATGGAAAGTTTTACCCCTTTGATCTACCCTTTGGGAACAGGAACCTTTTTCTGCGCCTTTGGTGCAACAGGGTTTAGTTCTCCCGCAAACAACATAACGACGTCATCTGCAACCTTTGCCCCTTTCTCAATCGCCTTGTTCAGATACTTGATGAGTTGCAACAGGCAGCAAACCTGTGAAGGAAGAATTAGAAACATAGAAATGTTGATACGACTGAATTAATATTTCAACAAACACAATAGAAGTACTGATGTCATTACATAACATACAACATATTTCATTTATTTGCACCTATTCATGATAATAATCAACAAAGGAATACGACTGAACAGCCCTGTGATGTTTATAAACTTAATGTGTTGTATCTTCCTGTAGTGCGAGTTTCTGAACATGCCATAAATGTAGAAATTCTGAACACTGGCATCTTTTTCACAACATATTTTGGACATCAGGCAACCGTACATATTTTTCACATAAAACAAATTTTCACATGTAAACAAGATGATGATCAATTACATAACATTGTGATTGATTACTCAATCAGAAGCATGAAACAACAGAATTTATTAATCTGAACAGCCACAGTCACTAACCTTCACAACTACACACATACCCGTTCTTGTACTGTACTTTGAGGTCGGCGCTCTGAACAAACAAGTTTCTCAAGGAGCATCTCCATGGTTTCCGTGACAGTATGTAGGTCATCCTGAGCCTCAGCCGTGATGAGGATGCGGGCGTACACCTTGATGGCATTGTGTACGTAGATGCTCTGGGTATGGCCCGGCAGCTGCGTGACCTTCGCTTTAACATGTTCTGGGGGTCATTCAGGTGTCTGTGGGAAGATGGTGTAGTTGTAATGATATCATTTTAAGGATATAGGCGCCTCGTGAGATGTCAAATTTCAATTAAAAACTACTCATAACTTGAGAAAATATCCAGTGTTTTACAAGACGAACGTTGTTTTACAGTCACCTCGGTAATCACAATTAGGTCACCCTAGAACAGTCCCAAATGATTTCCACATACAGTAAAGTACAGGAAATTAGTTCCACTAATATGTTCACCTTGCTATCCAGGTCACTATGTCCAGTCCCAAGGATGACCTTAATAGTGAGGTTGCCCTGTACATCTACATGAAAAGAAGGCACATACGACATAATTTTCAATTTGAATGATGGTAACCAGATAATTTTTTAAAAAGCTGTCGGGTGTTTTTCATTATTTGCTTTTCTATAGGCAGCTATACGTGATTTATTCTCTGGACCATGAAAACTGATGTAGTCCTACAAAAATCACAACCATTTTTATCAGCATGAAAATTTCACAGAAAGAGGATACCATCTCAAAACCACTGTCACTTTATTCACCTCTCCTGAACCGAGAAGTATACCAGTGATCTATCCCAATATGTGGGAAATATACATTCAGGTTTTTACTAGTATCTGTCTCTATCAGTAGCGGCGAGGACGTCAAGGCATAGTTACGCATGTACTCACTCTGAGAACTCTCCAGATCCAGACCGCCGCATGCAGCACTTCACAGATGACGTTCCTCTGTGCGTTGTCCGTCAACGCATGCACGTTCTCCAACAACACAGATAGTGCACAAACACAACATGCACGCGTGCCATTATCTTCATCATGACAGCAACAAGGTGTCATCAAGATTTCTGTTTAAAATTGTTGATACTATCTTTGCAAACTACGATAAAGCATGTATTGTAAATGTCAATATTGTAACTGTTGATATTGAAAATGTCAATATTGTAAATGTTGATATTGTAACTGTCGATATTGGAAATCCTTAAATTTTACAACAAATTTTGTTTAAGTCAAATCTCCATCTATCACAAGGGTGCAGTTACAATTACCAGTTTACACCAACGCATGGAACATTTGGTATGCTCCATCTATCACAAGGGTGCAGTTACGATTACCAGTTTACACCCACGCATGGAACATTTAGTACGCTCTATCTATCATAAGGGTGCAGTTACGATTACCAGTTTACACCAGCGCATGGAACATTTGGTATGCTCCATCTATCACAAAGGTGCAGTTACGATTACCAGTTTACACCAACGCATGGAGCATTTGGTATGCTCCATCTATCACAAGGGTGCAGTTACGATTACCAGTTTACACCAACGCATGGAGCATTTGGTATGCTCCATCTATCACAAAGGTGCAGTTACGATTACCAGTTTACACCCGTGCATGGAACAACAGACAACTAATTTTCATCGGCGCCAACTGATGAACTCAATCTTCTCAGGTAGGAGAAAGGCCCTCCAGAAAAGCATATAGCATACATAAAAATGTAAATAAATAACTCAAAATCTTTTGTTTTGTTTTCTGTTCTGAAATACATCACCAATTGGTAAACCAGTGACCAATGGTGCACTTTTTTCATTTGTTAAAATCATCAGGCATATGAAGTAAATATAAAAAAGTAAATCTACAATATGCGTCCCTTTGTAACAATCTTCAATGGCTGGTGGACTATCCATTTAAAGTTAACTGCCACCATCTTGTATGATTACGCTGGGTTGAAATCGGTTAACGCGCCATTTGCTTTTACTTGAAACATGAACTTATGCAGGATGTGATAAGTTAGCACAAGGAAATGTGATATTGGGCCTGACTGGGCAACACATTGACTCTTCTGGATATGCTATTGTCAAATTAAAGCTGTTGTCCTTATGTCACGACCAATTAAACAAATCAATATCACAACAAGTTGTGTAAAATTTACTGTATTTTGAAACATACGAACTCTGTGCTTATGTGATTTTCAAATTCCTTCCCCCATTTCTTTTTAATTCAATCTATGAGATTATCTTTGACAAAGCACTGCTTTGTGTAGCTGTAAGTAGCTTACCTGTGTATCAGATTGGTGAGTGGCTCAATTAGTTTCTTCCCCAGTCTTGGCTCCAAGGGAGTCAAAGCCCCAAACTGTGAAGAAATTCACAAATTCAATTGTCTAGCAACAAAATTATTTGCCATTCGACTGCTTTATGTGTCATCAAATTTATACCTGTGTATCACAAACACAGCAAAATACACACTTTATCACAAAACTCTCCTTTGAAGTAATCCTTAATACATAATATATATTGCTATTCATTTCAACCTTTCCCTTGTACACCTTGTAAAGTCTGGACCCCCGTGGGCTGCGTGCGTCTTGGGGTCCGACCTCACAGGAGAAGGTGTGTGTGGTGTGAGTTTAGTTTGCGCTCGCCAGAATCGGATTTAATGTACACCCCCGATTCTAGGTGTCTGTATAATTAGTCGAGAATTGGAAACGCTAGATTCCAGTTTCATACCGAATTTATTCACGGATATTATAGAACACATAACGTACACATCGTCGATATAATGTAACTTCTGCCTTAACTCCTCAGCTAAGTAAAATCAAGACTCTGGATTTGGCCGTACTACATTCCCGCTTCCTCCAGAGCCTCTACGTTTTGAAATGTAAAAAGTCTGCCGGTAATTTTAAGAGAAACAAGTATGGGCAACAGTCCCATATTACAGTTATAATTTAGATCCTAATGAAATGCCAGAGACATCTTCGACCGTCCCTGTGGAGAGTTTCGCCACCCCCTCTCCTCTAAATTCTCTAATCAACCTCCCTTTTAAAACCCTACTTTATTTCCCGGCAAACCTTCTTCACGCATGCGTGTTTATGCATCCGTAGACCACTGCACATGCGTACTTCACTTATTAAACCTTCCGTCTCTGCAAGGACGTCAGTATAACCTAACCACGTTCTGCCTGTCAATCCGGCAGGATGAGCGTTTTCTTTCAATCTACAGAATGTAAATTATAGTGTACCCTCTATTGAATTTCTTTGTTTCACACTGCGACTTCCACAAAGCAAAATAAATGATAATAGGTCCCTGGTAGAGAATACCGGCTGAATTAATGTTACAACCCTGCAAGCTGCAAAACATCGTGCATACCTTGCTTATACAATTCTGGATTAATGTTGCCCCGCCCCTGATTTATGTTACCGGGGCGCCGAGCTGTGTCAATACTGCTTTTATACAATTTATTCATTTCTAATTATCCAGTGCATTCCGAATCTCGGCTGCGTCCACTCTGTTTAGAACTGGCTAACTTATTTCTAACGATCCTGTTTACCACCGCGTATTGTCCAGCTAATTTATATGATGCAGGTGGTTTCTTACAACCTGTACCTAGGATATATACAGTACATAATAAAATGTCACAACTAAAATGTAAATTAGCCACTTAAAAATCTTTTAAATTGTTAAAAACTTAACAAAAGTGTCCACTATTCAGATTCACAGTGATTACATTACTTAGATTACTTAGAAAATAAGCATAATTAATTATTATTAATTTTGCACATAATCATCATTACAAAATATGAAACCTCACCAGGGTAGACATCATCATATTCCACAATGCCCCAGTCACTAACAATAACATAACATGCATGTATTCTCGTCATTCACCAAAGATACACCACTATTGGCTGACTATCTTGTCAGGATTGGAGTGATCAGTGAACATTTGATTGGTCATCTTCACGTGTACAGTCAATTTTGACGATTTTTTGGGTTTCAGGCACTTCATTAAAGTCATTTGTTTATCAAATATCCAATTGTTTTTATCTATATGTAATCCTTCCTTCTGAAATTGTTATAAATTGTGTTTTTAAACATATTCTTCCTGCTACAGTAATCAGTAAATCAATCAGTAAATAATTGTTGTCAATTCCATATAATTATTGACATAACATTGAAAAATATAACTTTACATACACCTGTATATTGACAATTTAATGTTTGTAATATTGAACACATATTTTGGGTGTAACAATAAGAGAGTTACACATATATGGTATATTGCAATTGAGGACATTTGCAATGGTTTCATGGGTAAATGTTTCTCATGTTCTCTCAAACTTTCTGCAACTCAAAGCCCAATTTCCATTCAGCTTTCAAATGAAGAAAGATATGTAAACATATTTGTTTTAATACAATTTGTTGATGATCACTTTAATTAATGTGTTCCCCATAGGTCACTAGT
Organism: Paraescarpia echinospica; assembly: GCA_020002185.1. NCBI lineage: Eukaryota > Metazoa > Annelida > Polychaeta > Sabellida > Siboglinidae > Paraescarpia > Paraescarpia echinospica. The sequence continues at coordinate 43,990 of JAHLWY010000495.1, forward strand.
TTCAAGCTACCTATATATCCAGAATCACCATATCACCAGAATCAGAACTGGTATGATTCTAAGGAGTCACTCACTTTACATATCGTCACTCACGTTACATTGTCACTCACATTACAGATTTTAAGCTCAGATTGCATAAATTCTATAAGGCCTAGAGGTGAATTTGTTTTTGTTTTACATAAAACTTAGCTAGTAGGAGAAACAACAGTTTCTGTGAATATACTTTTTGGTTTCAAACTTGAGATTAAAATATTCACATATTCGTCACTCACGTTACATATGATGGCCACCAATAACACATTTAACAAAATGCACTAATGTGGATAACACATAGATGAATACCAACTGTGCACAACTAATTACCAGTATCCACTTTATCAAAATATACATTGTTTAACTTGGTGTACTGTAATATTAAAATGGAAATGGGCCTAGTGTTTGTGGTAAGTTTCAGAGATAAAATATAAAAATAAAAGCCTGACCATTCCAAATGCTCCTATTCATAATTACCAAATAGCATTTGTGTGTAACTTTCATTTTTATTACACCCAACATGTGTACAATATCATACAAGTAATAAATTGTCAATATGAGAAGATTTATTTTTCAGTGCCATGTCCAAAGTTACATGGAATTGCCCATCTATCAAATCAATCTGTGTTCCTCCATTTTGTTTCAAAGACAATTGTTGTAGCCCATACAGTTGTTTCATAATTTTGGCCAAAACAAACGTAGACCTAATACAATTATGAGACTGTGATATAACATCGTAAGTATGTCCCTTACAATCATGATTGCTTATTTATTGTCATATTATATCTACATTGAGTTCATGCATCACAAAATTGGCTAGCGCACAAAATTCCGTGACAATGCGGTATTGTGATTTGAGTTTTCCTAAAAAGTGCACACAACCAAGTTGATGACCAATTGGAGCTGCCAGTGCAACCTATTACATCAAGTGTCACCGAGGCATTCAAACAGAAGAAAGACATGACACAATAGTCAATACCGACATCGAAGTGGACGACGCACGAATTTAAGACACGCTACCATACAATGTCAACGAACATCACTCACCAGCGCTTCTTCTCCTGCAGACCAGTTGTCTGATGCATCCGACGGGGCCTGTTCTATGGCTATGCCAAGTTTCTTGGAAAGTTTTGATCCCTGTCTTCCGACTCTGTTTGTGCATATTTGTTTTTTTGTACCACAAGTAGTGAAGTACAATTCTTCGAGCAAAAATGCCAACATGCTCCTCTGACAGCCGCTCTGATCAAACAGGGACACCCTCTCTTCTCGGTTCTATTACAATGTTTGAACAATTGCAATGTCCAAGGTCAGATTGAAAATCCTGATGCTTTCTTTTACTTGCCATGATGTACTGTTGCAAACTAATAACACTAAATTAATCAATCCTTATCAACACAACACAATCACAAGATGCAGCGCACGCTTGTATTGCGTTCCCGAGAACTATCCTTGCGCCAGGGGTCGCTGCTGCTGTTTACGTCAGTGCCAGCAAGCTATACCTCCTGGCTGATCGCTTTGCGAAACTCTGAATTTAAACTTTAACTCAGATGAAACACATAACAATTGTAATTCAAAGTTAGTCTGAATAGGTTTCAACCAGCTACTGTTAACATTTATCAACAGTATTATCAACCCGAGCAGACCAATGGATTTCCGTACCAGGTTTCGGCAATGTTGATTGCTATGACGATCTTGCGGACACCTGGTGGTGGCTTTGAGAAGACTTCACGCTGGTTGGTGGTCGGCTAGCGGGAATGCGGCGGGATAATGAGAACCCGACCTGAAGAGCATCAAAAAGCGGATGCACCTACAAGGTGGATGCTGTTAGCAATAATTTAGCCATTTTATGCTAGTTAAGTGAAGGATTGCCATCATCCCGGCCAATGATCATCTGCAGTTACAAAATATGGATCTATTTGGCAAAACTTTAGATTGGTATAAAACGGAATATTTATATTGACGGAGTGATCATCGGACGGCCCAGTGACAGTGTATCAGTCAACAAGAAGATGAAAACCAACACAATACTTATGGCACAATTAATTGGATCTTGCTCTGGTTTTCACACTTTGCTGTAGTTTAATACAACTGCCAGCAAACAAAACTGATAGGTGACAAAATATCAAAATAAACCCATATTGGTAACATTTAAATCATTTATGCAACTAACACATGAAATATCATTTAATGCTGGACAGTCATTTTCTTTAAAAAAAACTGTTAAGTGGGGTTTTGGCTCATAGTGCACAATGAGCATCAGCAAGAAGCATCTCATGTTGGAATGGCAGTTCACGTATGATGGAATGAATGCTTTGAGCCTGAAATTATTATATATATAGGCCCTTGCCTTATTGACTGACCGACTTGATCCCATATATTTTGTAGTTACTAAAATCTGATGATCGTAATTCATGATAGCTCATTCAAATGGTAAACCTTTTATGGTATATTATCAGGAATTAAGAATGTCATCATCATCTTTGGTTGACTGGGGCCGGAGCATGGATGAGCTGTTTACAAAAGGATCCATTGTACATTAGGGATGGGAGCTCTGTCTCTAATATCAAGGTATTCACAGATCAGCTTAGTGTATGTTTTATTTGTTTCCTCTTTTTTTCTAGCTATGATAAGATGAATCTTAACACTGGTTCTTCTTTGCGGTGATAGCAATGTACAGCTAGTTGGATGCTTCTCAGGTGAATTGTGTTGATCAGTTTGTTTACATGTGACAACATTCCAATAAAGTTCTTCGTTAGCCTTTTTCCATTACTTGTTGATGTAGTATTCACTAGGTGTCAGCACTGTTGCAAAGAAGGTTGTGAAATGATAAAACCAGAATACAGTACAGTACTTATACATGTACATTTAGATTAATTCATATTGGGGCAAAATATTTAATTGTTTGAGCAATCTGTTGATTATTTAAATGACAAATAGTGTCAAATTTACCATTATTTGATTCCATATAATGTGATATTGCTGGCATGTAATGATTACGTCTCCTTTGTTTCAGGTGAAATACTTAGCCTAGGGAAAACATGAATTATACAATTCGTAGAAGCGTTCTTTCTCATTTAGTCACACGTAACGATAAAAATGAACTTGGCTGTCAGATTGTATTATTTGTACAAAGGATTCTTATATCCTCTTCAAGTGAAAGTCAGTGTGGCAGTGATCATGACATCGATGATGGCCAGTTTGATTTTAATCCATCACGACACGCCACAAACAGGATTACAAAACACATCATGCCTAAGAAAATGCTAACAGATTTCAATAACGCATCTCGAAGCAAAGTATACAGACACAGTGAAAACACACAAAGCGATAATCTTTACATGAGCAGTCGGCGTGACTTTGAGAGTTATCCTGATGGCAGTGGATATGATCTTCTGGAGCTGGAACGGAAAGATCCGTGGAGACAGGAAAGGAGGATCCGCTCAGATCACAAGACCTTCCGAAAACGTGGAGAAAATGAGGTATTATGTCGGGGTTACGGAGGTTCTCAGAGGTATAAACCACGTAGACATGATAGAGAGGATACATGGAGATCTGACAGGATAGAGCGACATGGTGTGACGGGAAAAAGACAAGAATCCAAGTGTCATCAGATAATTGTTAGAGTCTACCAGTCGGTTGGAGCCACGAAGTCAACCTCAGGAAAACCTATGACAGGAAGACGGGAATTGGTACAATTATGGGCTGGCTGGTCCGGGAACGAAACGACGTGCAATGTGAGTAGACATACTTTTTTGAGAGTCCATGAAATTATTTATTTTTCTTAGAAAATGTTATGTTATAATTGCTTAGTATTGTTTAAGTTTCATTTTGTGACGTTCTTGTCACGGTTATGTATATAATTATATATATATATATATATATATAAGTAAAGTGCCACATTGGTTCAGACCTTAGGGTACTTTTTTGCAGTATGGAGTTATGAGCATCATGTAAAAAGGCAACATTTCAGTTTTACATTGATACCAGTGACATCCATGTCTAAGTATCTTAATTTGTTGCAAAATTATGGGTGGTTGAACTGACCCAGCTGTAGAATTCAAGTGTTGAGACACACGATACCAAAGTTAGGTAGTCACATTTACAGTTGTATATGTCATTCCATTAAAAATATATTAGAAACACTTTTTCAAGTGAATAATTCCAAATTGCATTTGTACAGACCATTAGTGAATTATTTCTTGTTTATAAAAATGCAAAAAACAAACAAAATTCAATACTTTTTTCTTAGTTTGGTGAAATGTAATAGTACGATCCAAACCATTGTGATCTATCACATATGATTAGTTACAGAATACCAGTTAATATTCAGCCCACTCAACTATATAATAGAAGAGTACCTTATGGAAATCATAATAAAGGAATGAAAATAAATGTAACAGTATTTCTATCAACAAAAAACATCTGCCCAGAGACTATCACTAATGCTGGGTGTACACTGCTAAACTTTTGTTGCCATTCATCTGTTTTATCAACTAAAAGCTGATCAGTCGTGCAATGTATGACAGTCAGCAACTCAACAAAACTTGAGTTGCGAGTTGATTTGACTGGTACAACAGTTGTTGAACCAATTCATCATTCGAAAATTGAATCACACCAACAAAAGTTGCGTAATGTACAACGGTGTAAGATGAGACTGTCAAGAACCGCCAGGTGAAACGGCCTTGCTAATACATATCCGGGTTCTGTGATATATCAGAAGGGAAGTAGTTATACACAATTAAAGAATTTTCCAAATTTATTGGCCCATCTTCCAAACAATTAACAAAACAAAATACAGCGATTCTTCAAGGAAGACTGATCAGCCTCCCTAACCTCTTATCATACAAAGTCTTACATACATACATCTCTATCATAACATTTCATAGGTACACAACTAACACAAGGATTGACCAGTTCTTCAGTCCTATACCATTTCATCAAAAGATTCTATAACATAGTTGCCATATAGGCGCAAAAGTTCAACACCCTATGGCTGTTTGCGTGGCACTCGCAATGTAGAGATGCGAGAACATAATGTTTATAATGAACGATACCACATTCCGTCAACTTGATAATAATTTGTCCCTCAGTAGTCGAGCGAAGTAGTTCTCACTTGTTTCATTGGGAATTCCCTCTTCAGGTGTGAATTCACCATTGTCGCGTAAGCCGTCTACTCTCGCACTGTTGTTACACGAGGTGTTACTCGGCGTCTACCGCCCTCGAGTGCACTTTGTCAGACATCACCCCGCCCCGACACTACAATAAATGATAACTATAATAATAAAATATTCTTATTCCTTGGTGTGTAAACTACACCCTTCATATCATATGTCTTTCCACCGACACCACATACAATCATAGTACTTGCACACAAACATATGTAACTAATGTTTGCCATAGATATATACATATCCGGACCCAATATCCCATTAGTAATAACAACCCCACCACCTAACAAACTATACACCAATAACCATTATCTGCGACACCGTAATACAACCTACGTTCGCTTCTTGTTACTATCTAACGTTCACATAACACAGAGCGATGATTCGCCACCCCGCCTAAATCTCGAGATACCAGTATCATTGCCCTGACCATATTTCTTTATTATTGACCACACCCTTTGGCACAATTATAACAATGTAAAAACCAGATGTTTAAGCCAACACCTCTAATCTAACATTCACTCATAATATATATTCCACATACCTCCGGTATTTTTTCTACTCTATATATGCATTTTGAAATTCAACGTCAAATCCACCACTGGGTATAGACTTCATGTTTGCCAACCGCACCATAATGGTTTCTCTCTTTCTCTCAGAAGATACCAGATTATATTTCTTTGCTCTGTCGGGTTCTGGATTCGTCTGTTCTGTTCTACCTTCAAATCTCAGTACCTCCACCCTATACATAGTATCAGTCATGTGACCCCTGCTGATGGTGACGCGTGGCCATTGTAACAATTTCAACACCATCCAATAGGTGATAATTAATAAGTATAAAATCTTCATTATAACGACATCCCTATACACCTTAATATTATCCCACTTATGTCCGTATCATCATATATATTCATATGGAACAGCCAATCATGTTATAAATATTACACATTATATTCGACAATCCTCCCTGTCTACCCTAACTATCAAGATATTTGCCCAGTTCTTTAAAATCTGACCATAGGTCACCAATCCAGTTCCTTCACAGTATTGCATAACCACTGGATAGCCATCAATAGCCTACAGGGCAACCCTAACACCAGTCAGCCAACCATAGCTTTACATTGTAACCCTAAATGCAGTCTTTCACAGACCCTACCAACCTATGTTAAGTTCTTAAAATCACAATCTTGACAGAGGCGTCATGGTTTCTTATTGATCAAATAGACAACACCCAACAAAACTTTAGCAGTGTATGCCCAGCATTAGGTTTACAAATGTTATTCTTTTTTTTATAAATATGCCGCTAACGTGAGAGCCACCACTCATAAATTTAATGTGAAGCATTTGGATGTGGAATGTTGTTAATTACAATTGAAATATAATAAAACCAAACCTTTTAAATATATCTTAATTATAAATTCAGACCCTTGACATTTGCTATTCTTTAGTTGTAACTTTAAAGCCCAATTGCATATTACTAATTAATATTCCGACCGAATGATTTCAGAGATTAGTCAAGAAGACCACAAGTTGAAGGTGAAGTTCTTTTTGGACTCTACCAGATTCTGCTGGCTCTTCAATAAGGGAGGTGCGAATGTCATCAGCTGTTTATGAAGGACAGTCTAAGGGAGTTGCATAAGCCCTTAGTGGTTGAACTGTTGTCCCTGGCAACAGAACGGGGTATTCCTGTGCAGAGTTGTGATGTCGGAATGTTGGATTACCTCTCACGGTCACGTCTGCATCAGGTAAGAAATGAATGATTCTAAGTACTGTGCTTGCACACAGTATGTCTGTAAATGTGCATGATAATGTGTGTGTGAATTTTTGGTGTAAGTTGTGGTTAGCTGGGTGCATGGGGAACCCCCTTAATCTCTGTCAAAATCCCCATCACCCAAAATCCCATCATAAGGAAAAGTGCATCCAAAAAAGTCTTATCACTCAAAACACCATCAGTCAAAACCCACGGCAGTTAAAACCCCATGAATCCAAAGTTCAAAACCACTTTGATTAGTCAAAATCCCATCACTCATTATCCCGTTAGTCAAAATCTTATCAATCAAAATGAACATCCGTGAAAACCCACATCAGTGTAAAACACAATTCAAAACGCTGTCAGTCAAAACTCCACCAGTTTAATAAGATTGAACAAGATTGCCACCCAGAGAATTAACTCTAGATGGTAGGTGGACAAGGAAGCCACTTCAATAGTAGTATCACTAGTATGACACAATATAACATGGCAAACAGTGTCAACACATTCAACATGAATTATGTTTAATGAAATAAAATAATATTTACCTTCAAATGTGTTGTGAAGTTTGATGATGTCTTTGAAGATCCTGATATCACTAGCACAATGCTTGCATTTTCCTTTATAATTCCCCTCCGTATTGGCAGGTAATTCAAAATGGCTCAAAATGGACACTTTAGCCATAGTGGACACGCATGAATAGACACAGCACCCACACTTACAGATGGTTCAGCCAGACTGAGAGAAGACTTCATCTGAATGACCCCAGCTCCTGCCACTGACCAGATTTTACAAACAGTCCAGTCCAGTCAGTTATGCTGTGTAAACTGTACATGGCTTCATTGGCAGACTGGCAGTCTTCATTGTCTTTGTTAGGCTGTAGGAGCAGGTCTAACACAAAAAGAAGCCAGTATTACTCCAAAGGGTAGATTCCTTTGAAGTCCAAGTATGGGTAAATGGAGTAATCTGGAAATTCATTTTAAATGTTCATTTGTAATTTAAAAGTAATATGTCAATTACTATTACATTGCTTCCTATTATTATTACTATTACATAGATTTTGTGCTCAACCTATTTATATTACTATTACTTCACTATTTGTAATCGTTACTATTACATATTACTATTACCCCAGGCCTGCTCTGAAACCTTCATAGCAGCACTAATGGTTAACCCTAAGTCCTTTTCTTTTACTGTAGTACTTAGTACATAACCCCCCCCATTGTATATTATACATCTTCGTTCCCATGTCCTGTGTGGAGGCACTTACATTTCCCAAACTTGAACATTTGCCACTTTTCAGACCATTTGATCAACCTGTCAAGATCATCTTGTAAATGCTGTCTATCTCCATCACGTTTAATCCTTCTAAACACGTTTGTATCATCCGCAAATTTCAACACCTTACCTGTTATATGATCGTCCAAATCGTTGATATATATATATATATTAAGAGTAATATAGGTCCCAAAACTGATCCCTGTGGTACACTGCTGAAAACTTATTTCCAGTTTGAGGCCTGTGCATCAACCTATCTGTACCCGTTGTCTTCTATCAATCAGCCATTTTTCTATTCAGTAAATTATACCATTTCCTATGCCATGGGTCTTTAGTTTAAGCAGTGATCTTTGATTTGTCGAAAGCTTTCTGAAAATCTGAGTAGATGATATCTACTGGAGATCCCTCGTCTATCCACTTAGTGATATCTTTCAAAACATAACATATTTGTTAAGCATGACCTCACTTTTAGAAACCCATGTTGAAATTGGTTTATGAAGTTATGTTTAACAAGAAAATCCACCATGTGATCTTTAATTAGTCTTTCTAATACTTTGCAAATCACCTATGTTAAACTCACTGGTTTGTATTTCTCTGACTTGTTTCTCGAACCTTTTTTAAATAATGGTATAATGTTTGCTTCTTTCCATTGGGTCATTCCATGTCTAATCAATCACTCAAAACATTGCCCGACTCAAATTTTAATGAAATTTAGCACAGTTGTTGGCTCACACGAGAATATCAAAGTAACACAAATATAAAATGTAGGTCAAGTTATATTGAAGATCTTGGTCACTGAACTTTGACCCGATTCACATACCTACCATTACATTCATGCCCATAACTCTGCTGTTAATAAAACTAGAAAGGGAAGTAATACATCATTCGAAAGCCAATAAACAGGCACACATAGGTACTGTAAAATAAAAATATGATCTAAATAAAATAACAAATTTTTTTTAATTTCACCTTTAATCTCAGATACCCAAAAAATGTATCCTCCCGTTTTTTTTTTATTTTTTACAGTATCCTATACTATTGCAGAAGAGTTCCTGAACATATTAGAGTGGGCAAATAATACTGATGTTCAGAGATACATTAAATTGAGTACACCTGGGTGACTTACCTTTTGTCTATAGATCAGTGGATGCAACATTGAATTTTATTAGTTCCCCTTTTTTAGATCACTTAACAAGCTGCTAAAGGGTACCTTCTAATGAAATGAGTATATACTCACATGCTGTAATCTCTCTCTTAACATGTATTCAAATTCTTTGCAGGGCCTCATATACTTTTTGTGTCCTCTGGATAGTTTGTAGGGAACGATTGTGCCTCATCTTGCAGGATGAAAAAAGTAGTTTCCTGCAAAGTCACAGACAACAAGAAAATGGCCTGGCTGAAGTGATTCACGAGTGTCTCTTAGACATGAAGACTGCTGTCTGCTTCTGAAATCGTGCCACTGCAAGATTTCAAGTTGGGTGCAGAATTTATGGATCAAATCATCTGCACTGAGTTTCATGGTTGGTAGTGTTGATCGATCAGTAGTTATCCATTTTTAAAATTCAGTTTCCTCGATTCCCTGCCTGTCAAATGTAATCCGTAGTCATTCATTCAAATCACTTGAGTCACCACACATTTTTGCAGAAATCATTCGTGACTTGGTGGATTACATCGTAGTTGTGAAAGACAGTGGTTGTATTGAACCAGTGGATGTGATCATTTTTGGTAAGTTTGCTGAGTTTTGCACCAACCATCATTAATTTTCCATTCTGATAAATTGTGCAAATGCAAAGTTACAAAGAACTAGTTGCTTTTGCTTATGGACTCGTTCACCATGAACAAAGATGGAGACAAAGTCTTTTCTCTCATAGAATAGAATACAATGCTTTCACCAACTGGATGGTTTCAGAGGACAGGCCTTTTCCTGGTTTGGGATGTGGATCACTTATGATGCCTTTCTCTTTCACTAAATGTTTTGCTCTGTTTGCAATGAGGTATGATGTGTTGAAGAGTGTTGCTGTTTTCTCTGTTTGCAATGAGGTATGATGTGTTGAAGTGTGTTGCTGATTTGATCTTTTTGTATCTCGTCTGTTTTCCGCAATTTGTCCTTTAACTGTGCCATTATTTCACCGAAGTCTTTCTCACCGGAAGTAGCTGTTTCCTCATGTTCGAAGCATTTCTCTTGTGCAACTAACTTTAACTTCTTCACCACTAATTTTTGCACATTTCTTGCAGCATAGGATTCCTGGCCTAACTTTCGTTTTGAGAGTGGGGATTCACCAAAAATATCCAATGATTCATTTAGTATTGACAGTTCATGCTCTTCAAAAACTGTTCTTTCTTGATCAGATATTTGGCCTTGATCAGTTTTTTGGCCAGACATTGGTGCGAATGAAGAAGCAGGTGATGATGAAGTTACTTCCAGAAGTGATTCCAGCTTTTCACGACATTGTCTGCACAGCTTATGTTGTGTGGTCAAACCCAGTGTTAGGTTCTTGAAACCAGTTCTGCAGAATCATTTCGCAAGCCTTGTTTCTTTATTTTGTCCGGGTGCTATTTTAGTGGATCAGTACACCGTCACTAGTCACTAGTTGACATGATGGTTACAGGCTGACTAAATAGTTATTTCATAGCAGTTTCTGTAGTATCACGCACATGTGCAATGAATATGTATGAGTCTCATATATCATCTCTTAGTCAAATGAAACTGCAATCATCACACATGAAGCTGAGCAATTGTCAATACAATTCAATTTGTAATGCTTACCATATGTAATACGCAATCAAATTTGTTCATTTGTAATGTTTGAAAGTTGCTTTATATGCCACCAATCACATCAAATTACAGACAAAGTAGACATGTACATGTGCATGATCTAGTCCCTCTGGTGGCTTATTGCATAACAATAATCTCTGGTGTATTGAATAACAATTATATAATTAGTAAGCATATATATATATGGATTTACACAGCAGAGGTAGTACTGTATCTTTGAAGTGAGTTATCCTGTGCCATCCTGGTACAATTTGTCATCCCGGGTCTACTCAATTTAATGTTTCTCTGAACATTATCATTTGCCCACTATAATATTTTCAGGGATACTTCTGCGATAGTATAGGATACTGTATAAAACAAATCAAACAAATCGGAGGACACGTTTTTTGGGTATCTGAGGTCAAATGTCAAATTATGACAAATATATTATTTTTATTCATATTATATCTATGTGCGCTTGTTTATTGGCTTTCCAATTATGTATTGCTTGGTTTTCTAGCTTTATTAACAGCCAGAGTTATGGGCATTATTGTGACAGTCAGTATGCGAATCAGGTCAAAGTTCAGTGACCTATATCATCAATAATACTTGACCTAGATTTTAAAAAGACAATTTATTTAGATATTCTCATGTGAGCCAACAACTGTTCTAAATTTAATCAGAATTTGAGTCGGGTGATACAAAAATTGCCTAAAAGTGTTTGATTTGACATGGAATGATCCAATAATATGTCAATTAGATCCACAAATTCACTGATATTTTTTCAACCGTTACTGTGAACATATAATTTTTAAATAGTTCAGAATCATTCCTTCAATGGGTCGAAATGAAACCTACAATGAATGTACCTAAACAGTATCATCCATCATCCGACCATCCATCTATCCATTAGTAGAGGTTCAGTGGTTAGCGTCTTTGCCATCATTGTTTAGGCAGCCACCCTCGATATTGCACAATGCCATGCAATGAACGCCTGCCCTGCAGTTCTTTCAAATGCCCTTGCACTTTTCGTGCAGCCACCATGTAGGAGGAGGGCACAAGGCATACTTGCGTCGGCGAGAGTGGTCCAGAAAGGAAGCCATTGCTTGCTGCGCTCATCTTCTTCCCATCCCTATTGACCAAACACAGCGATTGCCTGCTGGCAAGCAGTTGACTGCTTCCAGATGAAAGAGGCTTGGAACAAGTACCTCTTGATATGCTCGAAGAGGGCGGCCTGGTTCGTTGACGACTGCCATTGGAGAAGAGTTGATGCCTTGCATCTTTGACAGTTGCAGAACCACATGTCTTGCTGATGAGCACATCAAATCGCTCAGTGCACTGCATGTGAACTGAGTGAAGGACTACGGATCTGCAGTCAGCGAGATCATCGTCTCTCTAAGGCCTGGCGTACTGTTCCATGCAGTCCACTACACAAAAGTTGACAATAATGTGTCGTAAGTTGTTATGATATGTTAGTGTAAGGGGGGCGACAGGGTAGGGTTAGTCCTGCGAGACTTCTCAGATCGAGGTGGAAAGATCATTAAACATCTACCAGAAAGATGGTAATGAAATGTCTGCAATATGTGAATGTTATATGTTATGTATGTCTCTCTCTCTTCCTCTCTGTCATTCTCCGTCCCTCTCTCTCCCCCCCCCATGGTCTCTCTCCACCTCTGTCTCTCTCTCTCTCTCTCTCCCTCCGTCTGCCTCCCTCTTCCTCTCTCTCCCTCGCTCTTCCTCTCTCTTCCTCACACTCCCTCTCTGCTTGTCTCCTTTCTCCGTGTCACTCTCTCTCCCTGTCTCTATAGTTGATGTCTGTCTTGAGAGACTGTGTCATCTAATTTTCCTTGTTGTGACGGCTCAACTGATGTTTATTTGCTTGTTGTAGAATGTGCGGCTGACTGCTCCAAGTGTTCTGTGGCAAACTAGTGTGACAACGACTCTTGCAAGTCACCCTTAGTCTATGACAGTACTTCAAAGACATGTAAAGGTATGTACTACATTCTACAGTGTTTGATATTAATATACATTAAAGTTCAACATAGGTTATTTGTTGTACGTTGTGCTGGTGGTGCAACACCACTAGACAAAATGGTGTGTTGTGTTTGCAATGATGTCCTTCGCTACACGTAAATTATCATGGGGAGTCCAACACAAACAACTGCATTATTGGCAGAATAGAACAATGCACTCACAAAATTAAAAGTGCTGTGCTGCAAATGCATATTGAAATCTATATCACACAGCTAATATATTGCAGAACAAAGACGAGCTGTACAGCAGAAACATGTAAATGTTATCCGGTTCCCTTGTAGATAAACATGCAACCTTCTTGCTGTATGTCGCAGTGGAATTGAGTGCTGCTGAGACGTCGCAGTGTTTCTGTGAATCACATACAATTCTGGGTGATATGCCAAGTTCTTCTGCTTTCAGCTGGTGCTGACATCTGCGATTTCTGCATCGTTGCTGATCAATGTACGACATGCTCGTACGGTTATATGCTTGATGGCACTACATGTTCAAGTAAGTGGATTACAGTGTTGTGTGCAATACGTCGTCTGTATTATTCACATCAAAGACAAATGTACATATTGCAGTCTGTGTGAGAGCTCATACTTTAAACATACCTGACCCTAGAAGTTGTTACAACATGACAAGGAAAATACATAATTTACACCTGCCAACTTTTTTGTTGAAATCCAGGAGATTCCTCAGGGGTTCAGCATGCTTCCCATATATCTCGGATCTTGACATTGGCAGATGGGGGTGGGTGCTGTTGGAGATTTTTTGTTGGAAATTCAGTAGTTCAGCACATCTCAGCACATCTCCCATGGGAGAGTTGACAGGTATAATAAATTATTAGCTTAGCTTATAAATACAAGGGAAAACAAATCGTTGGTGCCCGACCTAATACCTTGCTGTTAAAATACGGGGAATGTTTATTTCATATTGGTCTGAATAAATTGTTGACGACATCTTCACAGCACAGATCAATGCCTCGTAATTGTCCCATCCTCCAATCATTTGCATGGAAAATTTAATGCACATTTTGTACACAAAATTAATTTTGACATAATGTTGAACACTGAAAATGGACCCGACTCCAAATGTGCAACACTTGGATCTTACCCCTCTTAAAATGCAGTTCATTTTGAGCTGAGCCCACCCCAAATTCGTGCATCCCACCCGCCTTGATAGATTGTAACTGGCTTATAGTCAGGTGGCTTAATCTTATAATTGTTCACATCATTCCACAATCACCATTTTTGGACCAGCGTTAGATATGGCCATTTCCGTGGGAGCCAAGCTGGGCTCCTTATGTAACGGTCATATTGGACAAAACCAAGATGGCCACTGTTTGGAGTAAGGTTGTGCAATAAATCGAGAACCAAAAGTAGTAGAACCATAAATGAGACTACTTTTAGGCGTTTTTGAGAATAATGAATTCATTTCCTGTGTTTTCTTAAATATTTGGGGTAAAGGTCACTTTAGTCAAGGTAAAGGTAAAATTTGCTCATAAATGCTCAAAAACTTACGTATCTGTTGATGATTCGATTGATCTTACTGTGTGAACAGGGGTATATTTCTATTATTATGCTCGAACTGATACTGAAAGACGAAATGGAGTTTATATAATGAAGGTCAACATAGATCAAGGTCAAGATCAGTGTCGTTATTTATTACAGAAACTTCTGATTATGTACAACTGGGAATGTAACCCAGTTCATAGTAATAATACTATTATTCTAGAAATAGCAATGATATATCAGTTAGATACACATATTCAATGACATTTTGTTTCAACCGTGATTGTGAACATATAATTTTAAAATAGTTCAGAATCGTTGCTTCAGTGATTCGAAACAAACCCAACAATGAATGTACCTAAACAATATCATCCATCATCCGACCATCCATCTATCCATTAGTAGAGATTCAATGATTAGCATCTTTCTCATCATTGTTTAGGCAGCTACCTAGTGCCGTGCAATGAAGGCCTGCCCTGCAGCTCTTTCATGCAGCCACCGTGGAGGAGGAGGGCACAAGCCGTACTTGCATCGGCAAGAGTAGTCCAGAAAGGAAGCCATTGCTTGCTGCGCTCATCCTGTTCCCATCCCTATTCACCAAACACAGCGATTGCCTGGTGGCAAGTAGGTGACTGCTTCCAGATGAAACAGGCTTGGAACAAGTACCTCTTGATATGCTCAAAGAGGGCGGCCTGGGTCATTGACGACTGCCATTGGAGAAGAGTTGATGCCTTGCATCGTTGACAGTTGCAGAACCACATGTCTTGCTGATGAGCACATCAAATCGCTCAATGCACTGCAGGTGACCTGAGTG
Organism: Paraescarpia echinospica; assembly: GCA_020002185.1. Taxonomy (NCBI): domain Eukaryota; kingdom Metazoa; phylum Annelida; class Polychaeta; order Sabellida; family Siboglinidae; genus Paraescarpia; species Paraescarpia echinospica. Next base: position 59,315 of record JAHLWY010000495.1, read on the forward strand.
AAGGACTACGGATCTGCAGTCAGCAAGATAATTGTCTCTCTCTAAGGCCTAGCATACTGATCCATACAGTCCACTACACAAAAGTTGAGAATAATGTGTCATAAGTTGTTATGATATGTTAGTGAAAAGGAGCAGCAAGGTAGGGTTAGTCCTTCGAGACTTCTCAGATCGAGGTGAAATGATCATTAAACATCTACCAGAAAGATATTAATGAAATGTCTGCAACATGTGAATGTTATATGTTATGTATGTCTCTGTCTCTTCCTCTCCATCATTCTCCATCCCTCCACTCTCTCCCCCCTCTCTCTCTCCTTTTCTGTCTCTCTCTTCCCCTCTTGTCTCTCTCTCCCCCTCTGTCTCTCTCTCCCCCTCTGTCTCTCTCTCCCTCTCTGCCTCTCTCCCCCTCTGTCTCTCTCTCCCCCTCTGTCTCTCTCCCCCCCTCTGTCTCTCTCTCCCTGTCTCTCTCTCCCTCCCTCTCTCTCCCTCATTCTTCCTCTCTCCCACTGCCTCGCTCTCCCTCTCTCCTTGTCTTCTTTCTCTGTGTCACTCTCTCCCCCTCTCCCTGTCTCTATGGCTGATGTCTGTCTTGAGAGACTGTGTCATCTACTGTTCCTTGTTGTGACTGCTCAACTGATGTTTATTTGCTTGTTGTAGAATGTGTGGCTGACTGCTCCAAGTGTTCTGTGGCAAACGAGTGTGACAGCGACTCTTGCAACTCACCCTTAGAACTCACCCTTAGTCTATCACAGTACTTCAAAGACATGTAAAGGTATGTACTACATTCTACAGTGTTTGATATTAATATACATTAAAGTTCAACATTGGTTATTTGTTGTACGTTGTGCTGGTGGTGCAACACCACTAGACAAAATGGTGTGTTGAGTTTGCAGTGATGTCCTTCCCTACACGTAAATTATCATGGGGAGTCCAACACAAACAACTGCATTGTTGGCAGAATAGAACAATGCACTAAAACAATTAAAAGTACTGTGCTGCAAGTGCATATTGAAATCTATATCACACAGCAAATATATTCTACATTGCAGAACAAAGACGAGCTGTACAGCATAAACATATAAATGTTATCCAGTTCCCTTGCAGATAAACATGCAGCTTTCTTGCTGTATGTCGTGCTGCTGAGACGTCGCAGTGTTTCTGTGAACCACATACAATTCTGGGTGTAATGCCAAGTTCTTCTGCTTTCAGCTGGTGCTGACATCTGCGATTTCTGCATTGTTGCTGATCAATGTACGACATGCTCGTACGGTTATATGCTTGATGGCACTACATGTTCAAGTAAGTGGATTACAGTGTTGTGTGCAATACATCGTCTGTATTATTCATGTCAAAGACAAATGTACATATTGCAGTGTGTGTGAGAGCTCATACTTTAAAAATACCTGACCCTAGAAGTTCTTACAACATGACAAGGAAAATACATAATTTATACCTGCCAACTTTGTTGTTGAAATCCAGGAGATTCCTCAGGGGTTCAGCATGCTTCCCATATATCTCGGATCTTGACATTGGCAGATGGGGGTGGGTGCTGTTGGAGATTTTTTGTTGGAAATTCAGTGGTTCAGCACATCTCGGCACATATCCCATGATGTTGGGCTGTCTCGAAGATGGGGGATGCTGTTGGAGATTTCGAGAGAAAATCCGGGAGATTTACCAATATTCCGGGTGACTCCCAGATTTCACAGGTATAATAATTTATTAGCTTAGCTGTAGAAATCCAAGCAGCATAAGGGAAAACAAATCTTTGCTGCCCGACCTAATATCATGCTGAACCACATGTTACGGGAATGTTTATTTCTTATTGGTCTGAAGAAATTGTTATTGACATCTTCACAGCACAGATCAATGCCTCCTAGTTGTCTTGAACATTCTTGTTCACAGGAATTTGTTCCATCCTCCAATCATTTGCACCTAAATTTAGTGCACATTTTTTACACAAAATTAATTTTGACATAATGTTGAACACTGAAAATGGACCCAACTCCAAATGTGCAACACTTGGATCCTACCCCTCTTAAAATGCAGTTCATTTTGAGCTGAGCCCATCCCAAATTCCTGCATTCTACCCGCCTTGATAGATTGTAACTGGCCTATATATAGTCTTTCCACAATCAAAATTTTTGGACCAGCGTTAGATATGGCCATGTCATTTAATTTTTCCATGGGAGCCAAGCTGAGCTCCCTATGTGACGGTCATATTGGACAAAACCAAGATGGCCACTGTTCGGAGTAAGGTTGTGCAATAACTCGAGAACCAAAAGTGATAGAATCATAAACGAGACCACTTTTAGGCGTTTTCCACAACAACTGGTTTTTTTCAGTTGTTGCGGAGTACCAATTAAGATGTATTCAGTCTTGGAGTTGTTTGTTTTAAGTTTCATGCTTTGCATTGAGCTATTGATGTCTTTAATGCACCGTTCCATAGACTCGCAATTACAGTCCACAGAATTGGCGTTAAAACTACAGTACACCTGATGGTAATCAGCATACGCATGCCCCAGCTTACCTTGCTGATCAATGATATGAAAAACAGGGCTAAAATACTCTGTGAATTCCACAGGACCGAGGCATGATCCTTGCGGTATTCCCTGATCAAGTTTAAACTGGTCAGACACCGTACCATCAATAATAATTGATTGAATTTGAAGATAAGATAAAAACCAAATTAGAGCTATGCCTGATACACCAAAAGAACAATTCATAATATTCAACAAAATGTTATGGTCCTCAGTATGAAAAGCTGACAACAAGTAAATTAAAACCAGTTGTGTGACCTTCTGTTGGGCCATGTTTAAAAGAATGTCAGACTGGACCTTAATAAGTGCAGTTTCAGTAGAATGTCCAGCTCTATACGCCGACTGACAAGGTGGCAAAGGAAATCCACATTCTGAATGAAAGCAAAGTTGGTCTACAACAGCCCGTTCTGTTAATTTAGAGATATACTGGAGATTCGATACAGGGCCCAGACATGGGGTCAAATGCAAATGCATTTAAATGCGACTGATCCAGTGTTTACATTTGAACATTTGGAGCCAAAACTATTTGCATTTAAATACATTTTAAAAGTATTTGAAAAATCAAATCCTTATAGCATTTAATTATGTCAATAAAAACTGTTATCACAGCTGTGCTTAATTAAATTGTTGCTTGGTATAGACTGTTGATACAGGTCACTCATGTTACTTATGTGATCACTGAGGCGTGACATTCACTGAGAGAAAACTGGCCTTCCTATAGCTCTTTTATTAGCTGACCAACAGCAGCCAGTTGCATGCTTTGATCATTAACTACTTGGGTCATTATCAGACGGATCATCAGTGTATCCGCTGGCCTGTGACAGGGTCAGGTTAGCAAGGAGATAATGAAGCCGGGGATGTGGATGACCATCATAGCTGAACGTAGCTCAGCATCAACAGCGGTGAGATATCCAACCCATGCCAGATCCAACTCATGACAGATCCAACTCATAAGAGATCCAACTCAAGACAGATCCATTTCATATCAAATCCAAGTCAAGACAGATCTAACTAATGACAGATTCAACTCATGCCAGACCCAACCAGTGTCAGATCCAACTCATAATAGATCCAACACGTGATATATCCAACTCATGACAGACCAAACTCATGAGAGATCCATTTCATAACAAATCCAAGTCATGTCAGATCTAACTAATGACAGATCCAACTCATGCCAGACCCAACCCGTGTCAGATCCAACTCATGATAGATCCAACTCATGACAGATCAAACTCATGAGAGATCCATTTCATAACAAATCCAAGTCATGTCAGATCCAACTGATGACAGATCCAACTCATAGCAGACCCAGTCCGTGTCAGATCCAAATGATGAGAGATCCAACTCATGAAAGATCCACGTCATAACAAATCCAACTCATGATAGATCCAAGTCATGCCAGATCCAACTGATGAGCGATCCAACTCATGGGAGATCCAAATCATGCCAGATCCAACTCATGCCAGATCCAACCCTTGTTAGATCCAACTCATGCCAGATCCAACTCCTCTTGAACTTGGTATGTGCCAAGTTCAACATTCAAGACCATTAATGAGATTGACACCTTACAAAGACCAAGGCACTTCTGTTATTATACATTCATACCATGTTAGGACCACATCAAATATTGGCATACCAGTTTTTGTCGTAGCAAATATATCCCAACTTCACATAGGACCCCTTATAAACTTTGTAGAGGATCATGTACAAGTCTTGCAGGGGATCATGTTCAAGATTTGCAGAGGATCAGGTACTGGTCTTGCAGAGGATAATGTACTGGTCTTGCAGAGGATAATGTACTAGCCTTGCAGAGGATTGTGTACAAGCCTTTCAAAGGAACATGTTCAAGCTTTATATATATATATATATATATATATATATATATATGGCCTGCCACAGTTGCAAAATTGTGAAATTGAGTTTTGTACCTGTTTGGATTCTACTGGACTTGAGCTTTAAATTAAAATATCTTTTATGCAGAAGGAACAACGCAAGTCAGGTATTGATTGAATTAGGCCAAATTAATGACATGCAATTTTATTGACTGTATATTGTTATAAATTGTTACATACGCATACATTGTGACAACGACAGCAAGCATGCCGGCCCCTGACTGCTAAGCACTACTGTCTACTACGTACAATTCATCATATGTGTGTGGGTCACTCCACCAATATATACACTATTCACCACATGTGTGGGGGTCACTCCGCCTTCACTACATGTGTGGGGGTCACTCCGCCACCAGGTCACCCCAACTATACAATGTGACCGACCCCCACCAAACCGTTCGGTCAACCCCGCCACTGTCAGGGCTGCCATAACATCCTATTAGGGTATACGCATACTATGAGCAAATAATCAAGCATAAATCATGATATCTGAAGAAATCTGCCAGTCAGTCTAAGCTTACCTGTTGCCATACACTACTAGGGCCATATATAGAGCTGCATCATTCATAACTGTTGAGATATTAGCTTTTGGCTCCGCCACTGTCAGAGCCTAAGCCATATCTCACTACTAGTGCATTCCTAACTATTGAAACATTAGCTTTTGGCTCCGCCACTGTCAGAGCCTGAGCCATATCTCACTACTAGGGCATTCAAAATTGTTGAAATAGTAGCTTTTGACTCCGCCACTGCCAGAGCCTAAGCTATATATATATACACCAACCTGCTTTATGTCACAGACGACATACCTAGAGACTCCACCACTGTCAGAGTCTCCGGTACATCTCCCGAAACCATAAACCAGATTAGTTATGTTTCTTATGAAATACGAATATACTTCCTAAAGGCATCTGACGCCATCTATGTTTTTGATTTACTGCTAAAATTGAAGCAAACTTTAAAAAAGTTATATTTTGAGAAACAAGGTAATTTTGACTAATATTATCTATTGGGATTTTTAAAATATGAGTCATAAGTGCATGTATTTTATTAGTTTGGGATTACTTGTCAAGGAAAATAAACTGGACATTGGAATATGAGATTATAAAGTATGCATTTATGCCAAAATCTTAAAATTTATGGAACATGACTTACACAGTTATTCTTGGTTTATGTACAAAATAGACCTGTGCGACTTAATACCTGGTTTGCTGTGCGCAGGTCATGTATGAAGTGTTTAGGATACTGATCGGTTATGAACCTTGACATAGAACTATTTATTCTCCAGAACAATGTAGTGTTTGTGGCATTTTCACTGTATGATGGTCCAAGAATTGTTATTTGAATTAAACTAGATACACATTAAAGAGAACATAGTCTGCTGCAAGTATATGCACCTAGATAAATGTGCTACAAGGGTTATTAGATATTATGTAGGCACATAGCATGTCACGCCAGTTCAGTCACATATGTAATTAAATAGTAAATTAAGCAGCAAGAAATAAACTTTGGAGCAAATGTTTAAACAAAAAAGTAAGTTTATTTTTTTGCAGTCTAATGGAATCTTGGAGCCAAACAATATTATATTTCATATATAATAAATTAGGCATTTTATAATGCACAGTATATCTGGATTTAAACCAGCTCAAAGATGGTGCCAATGTAAAATGTGTAAGAAAAGTCTAGTTAAATTAAGTAAATTAGTTTAATTTCAAACCAATCAAACTAAGCTAAGATAATAATAAGTTAAATCCAGTTAATGAATACATTGAAACCAATGTGGTTACTATATATTTTAAGTCCTTAACAATCTTTACAAATTATTACTTCTCATCATTTATTCCGTTTTTCCGTAGTTCGATTCCAGTGATGTGTCACTTATTTTAATAAAACAAAATAGGTTTGAATATCTGTTATGTGCAAAATGGTGGCAACTGAAGACTCCAGTTAGAAAATGGTGATGCAAGATTCCCAACATTTAAACATACTGATTTTTTATCATATTAATAGCTAATTATAGATCATACTTTAACCAATATGAATTTTTTCAGTTTAAAAATAAAACCCAGGTATTTCTTATATTAGTTATGGTATGAGTAGATAAATATGGATGATGTTGTTGATTTCAGAACTGGGAGGAAAGGAAGTTTTGAGATCAATGAATTCAGCTTTGTAAAGGGAGAATCTGGAGTGGTATTACTTCTGCTGAACACACGCGGCAACTTGTATATTGGTAAGTTTCACCAATATCTTGTACTTAAAAATGTAGCAAGGAACAGTTACAGAAAACATGCATGACGTTGCATACAACTGTCCCAAGTTATGCAATCTTCATCAAATGTCTCATATAAATAAACCGTCTGTTGCGTCTGTGTGGGTAGCGCCATGATGCACACAAAATACCCAACTAAGCACCTGGTTTCTTACCTAACCATGAAAATTATCACTATACAAATGACCAAGTTATCCCTTCTGATGGACCAGTATTTTTGTTATTTTGTGTAATAATTGAGGTATCCACTACATCGCGCTTACATAACAATTGAATTTTGCACGTGACCTCCGTCAAGCTTTGCTTTGCCAACAATGTTGTTAATGGTTATATTTAGGTTTTGTTAGGCAACAGGTCACGTGAGGATAGGTTAACTGTAGTGTGTTCGGTCAGTGTTGCCAGAAGGTTGACAGTGGTTGTTATGCTTCAGGTGGCGCGCCTAACCTGGACGGCATGACGTTTGGCCAGCACGAGAAGATGCAGCAGGGTTGTGTCAGCAACCTGTACATCCAGGGCAAGGGACCCCTTGACATCACTGCTGTCGTTGTCGGGGTATGTCATGGCGCCCTGACACCCCTCATTTCTGCGACCGTCCAGTTGCTAAAGTGTGTCTTCGGGCTACTCAAAACCAACAAACTCAAACTTCTACATTGTACATATCTCTAAATTGTTCTTGTTTCTTTATGTTTTGGGGCCAATGTTGCAGACAGTATTTTCTTAAACAAAAATCTATTATTATGTCAACTTTATTAGTTTTGTTTAACAGAAATGTAACTGATTAAAATTATTCTTCTCTCCTGGTTGATACTTGATTTGAAACTTAGTAACTTAGGCTGGTTAATATTTGAAACAAAAGCATTTTTTTGTCATCTGGTTGGAAAATGTCTATAATAAAAAAGATCTATTATATGACTGATAAAATTATTAAGTATCGGAAATCGTGAGAAGTGACAAAATGTCATGAAAGTGAATGCCTATGCAACAGGAAGTGAGATGTTGGAGTATTGGTTGGTTGGTTCTGCTAGGTCTGATGCTGTAATATGTAATGCTGAAGAGTAGATTTTGACTTAGGCAGCGGAGCCAAGTCAACCAAGAGAAACAAGCCCTGTATTTTCAATATTGCCAACAGAATCTAGACACTATAAACTTGTGTGTAGCTACAGAGATGTGAAATGTGTAGATCAGGTCTATGCGAAATAGCAGGTTAAATAATGTCTGAATGAATTGTACCATTAGCTTGTAGATATGAATTCTTTGTAATTTAACTTGATTTGTACACATTTTCTAGCATTAAATTGATGTCCTTCAATGTTGAAGGTCAGATTCACAAAGCAATGTTACTATGATGGAGACATCAGGTAATTATGTGCAATCATACCACTAGATCACGCCAACAGAAATGATGGTCTGATACAAAGTATTTATTGAGCAAATATGCCTAATACAAATATTGAATATTTTTCCACACAGAAACAGAGTTGTAGGGGAAATAAATCTTGTGATGTATTTCATTAGAATGTGCAACATTTCACATGTCCCATGCCTGCTTCTGTAGGTTTGTAGAGTTGGATGAACCATGTGTGGTTTAATGATATCTATGTTCAAAATACAGCATTGTTGCCTTATGTTTTAGATGCCAGTGTGGTATAATGAAAATGTCAAAAGCATGCGGTAATGAAACATTAGGTTTAAGTAGTAAATTATTTAAAGATTGATCGACATGCTCGTCTAGCTGTGGATATCTGACCTGGTGAAAACTGGATGCTCATTGGTTCCAAGATGAACACAGTTTATGGTGTGTAGATCTACATTTTGCTGGGTAATGTTGGGCTTTTGTTTATATTGGGGGTAATAAGCACAAAGTTCACACGATTCAAATATGTGTACTATCAATAGTAACTTGTGTATTATTGATGTTTATATAAAGAAACACAATGTTTCCTAAAGAAGAGCATTAATTTGTTATTCCCTACCTTGAACTTGTTTCAAACATTTGACATTCAGTAACACTGTCTTTTAAAATTTGTATTTGAAATCTCAAGGTGGCAATAACAGTACAGATGTTACTGGCCATGTATTGTTGAATATAATACACCTTTATGGTAAACATATCAAGACCTGGCATTATGTTAATTAAGCAACGAGCAAACCTATTCGTACTTAAATCTAGAGAAGTGAAAACAAAAAGACTAGTCACTCATTGCCTCTGATCATCAGGTAAAATAAAAGAGAAATGTCTGTTTTAATACACACGTTTGTCTAAAAATATTGCTGTCATACGGATTACCACTGCCTAGTATTATTCAGCATGTGTGTACATAGTTATAAATGTGTCAATAAATTTGTTACAAACATTTTATCTTGTTATGGCAAGTGTTCATATGATACAGTAAAACCCTGATAACCTAGAATCCATGACGTCAGAACATAATATACCTTGCAATATACATGATTAATTTCGTTTGATTTACTTTATACAGTTTGGCATTACCAAAGTTGTGCAAACAACTACACATTTAAAACTTGCAAAATTGACTATTCCATTACAGCAGTACACATCCGCGTACTGCACCTATCCTTGGCAAACACCACAGAAGATGTATGTATCAGCAGAATAGCCTCTCATACTAGAGTACAGTTGTAATTGTCGAACATTAGCATGTGGTCGCCTACTGACGTCTTTCTGTAGAAACCATGTAAGACTGCTCCTTTCCTCCAGGCATTTTTTCACTGCATAGCACATAGGCAACATTTGCATCACATGTTGGTGTGCTATGTTATATACAAATGGGCGATATTGCGGGGTGAAGTGTTGTATTCATGCCCTCTTGTTGAGGTTGAAATACTCCCTTGTTGATGGGTTTTCTCTGTTAATTTAAAACTCTACTTGTGTACAAATTCCTACATTTTCATCCCACTTGGGTTCCACCCTTGTTTTCACGACTGAGTCAGCTCAGCCTTCTCAAGTTTCTTCCTACCTAGCTGCCATTACCATGTTATATGTGGCATGCTAATTTGCTGTGCTATTTCCAATTGTTGTTTAAGTTGAATTAACTTGGCTTAGATGGCGTTATTGTAAACGGTTGAAGTTATTGAATGAAATAAGTGTGTGTGCACAACCAGTAGTGTTTGGATACGGAACCCAGCAGGGATCGAACCTGTCACACACAACACTGAAACACTATTGTCATAAACAACACAGTTCAACAGTTTCTTAAATAAACAATGTCACTCTGAATTGGAAAACACATCTTTTTTCCAACATTTTTATAACTACAACTCATTTGAAATATAAGATAGCATTGATGAAATATGCAGATGATCAGCATCACAGACGTGCTAACAAATGGACAAATCATAGAGCCAGCCATGAACACATGCTCCATGCTAATTAACTTTGTTAGTCTTAGAAGACATGTTATGGTTGACCACAACTATTTGTTGACAGGGTGGATTAGTATCTAACCCATTGCAGGGCTTAATATTCTTTCTCTTTTACTATAGCCTTATTGCAAAGGGAACCAAAATATACTGCAGGGTTTCTCACATGAGTAGTCACTTTTTTGCAAGACAGCTAAAATATATCAAAATCCAGTATCACCTTGTATTTTGGCCCTCCTCTTTTCTTGGGTGCATGTTTCAAGGTCTAAGCCGTTGGTCCCTTCTATCTGGTGTCTATGCTAGAGGAAGTAAAAGATCCCATGCAGGTAAATGGAAAACCTGTCATGGACTCACTGAGTACTAGAATCATCATCAAAATGATGTTTGTTGTATAATGGAAGAAGAACCCTGTAAATTACAAGACAACAATCAACAATAATTACTTTGTTATATAAGAAAGGCCATTTATGACATAATTAAACTTACTGTTTATGACTCTGGCTACTGACAGCTGGATAAATGCAATCTTGCCCTTCTTCCCTTTCAGGCTGCAGCCACACCATAAGCCATTTGTTCCGACATTCCTCAGCATTCTACGCACAAAGTCGCCAACAGTGTGTCCCCCCAGAGAAGACAAGTAGCACGTCTGCAATGTAGTAGATAATGAATATTTGTTATGAAACACCTCTAAGACCACTGAACAGAAATAAAATATGCTTCTGTCATATATGAAAGGCAGTTTGCACAAACCTACTTCAGTGCAATGTACTTTTATCATGCTAAAACCATCTGGAATCATTTTTTGCTGATTCAACCAACCACCGTTACTTACTTGACTCCACTTAATGTCTAAATAATCTATCAATGCTGTAGTGATAATTCACTCTTCACTAGAGTAAATGCACTGTAGCTTTGCAGAAATACTGGTATATAACTATTTTAATATCAATGTAGATTTTAGCATCAAGACAAAATGAGGATTGATTTTTCTCAAAATTAACTTATATACCAGTTGCTTCTTGAAGGTGGGATCAGCCAGTTTTTCACAAAGCATTCCGAGTTCTTCAGGTGTATTGATGGGACTCGGTAGCACACCCTCCAGTTCTTCTCCTGCTGCTCGACTGACACTGGTCAGAGAGCGCAGTATCTGCATCATTTCAGCCACTGTTTCCTCCAAGCTTTGCACACGCAACAGGGTTCTGCATTGCAAACCTATCACCAGATAACTGAGTTATGCTCTTGTATGTATTTTGCTGATATGAATGCAGACGTGCCATGTTTATTATCGATGACATTTTACCTAAAACAAAATATTTAGAATTAATTATTTGCTACTAGCTTACACCCACTCATGGAAGTTGGGACAACAATTTACTCATTTATACTGGTGCCATGTGGTGATCTGATCACCACTTGGTTCTCTTAAGGAAAAAAGATCCTCCAGAAAACCATAGCATATCAAAAACATGTAAGAAAATAACTATCATTATGTACATCGCCAGTTGGTAGAGAGGCCTATGGTCCAAGGAAGCAATTGAAACCTAGAAAGAGGCAAGTGGACATTGGCATATTGGAGGAGATGCACTTACTATGATCCCAACTTAGCATGTTAATGTCCAGATTAAAATATTCCTCAATATTCAAACTGGCAGGTGTATTTCATTTTCCCAAGTACTAAATGTAATATAAGGTTTTGTTACCTGTTACTGTGACAATGTCTTCTCTCTCAGAAACAGTCGGAGATAGGATGCCTTCATCAGCTCTTGATGGTGATGTCTTACTTAAAAACAAGAATGAAATAATTGTCAATATTTAGTATATCTAAGTACTTGTGCAGTCTGAACGTAATGCAACATTTATTGAATTAATGTACCTGGCTGCGAACAATCGTTTTGCACTACAATGTTCCTCTGACTGTCTCGGTGCACTTGGCGTGTATGCTGTTAATAGAAAACAGTGATTTTATTTGTCCAGAACACAATATTCACAACAATTTTGAAGTGAAAGATAAAATGTGTCACCACCAGTAGGTTTTCATTTCACCAACTAACAACAGGTTATGTTTTATTAAGCTGGCAAAACACAATAGTCAATGATATAATATATGGATGCTACTTCCAGTTCTGGACACAAACTACAAGCTACGGGCTAGAAACACCTTAAATTAAGGTAAATTGATTTCTCCATCCACATGATATACAACATATTTCAAGAAAAAAACATCACAGATGAGCTGCTAGCCTAACATAAAACATCACAGATAAGCTGCTAGCCTAACATAAAACATCACAGATGAGCTGCTAGCCTAACATAAAACATCACAGATGAGCTGCTAGCCTAACATAAAACACCACAGATGAGCTGCTAGCCTAACATAAAACATCACAGATGAGCTGCTAGCCTAACATAAAACATCACAGATGAGCTGCTAGCCTAACATAAAACATCACAGATAAGCTGCTAGCCTAACATAAAACATCACAGATGAGCTGCTAGCCTAACATAAAACATCACAGATGAGCTGCTAGCCTAACATAAAACACCACAGATGAGCTGCTAGCCTAACATAAAACACCACAGATGAGCTGCTAGCCTAACATAAAACATCACAGATGAGCTGCTAGCCTAACATAAAACATCACAGATGAGCTGCTAGCCTAACATAAAACATCACAGATGAGCTGCTAGCCTAACATAAAACATCACAGATGAGCTGCTAGCCTAACATAAAACATCACAGATAAGCTGCTAGCCTAACATAAAACATCACAGATGAGCTGCTAGCCTAACATAAAACATCACAGATGAGCTGCTAGCCTAACATAAAACACCACATATGAGCTGCTAGCCTAACATAAAACATCACAGATGAGCTGCTAGCCTAACATAAAACACCACATATGAGCTGCTAGCCTAACATAAAACATCACAGATGAGCTGCTAGCCTAACATAAAACATCACAGATGAGCTGCTAGCCTAACATAAAACATCACAGATGAGCTGCTAGCCTAACATAAAACATCACAGATGAGCTGCTAGCCTAACATAAAACATCACAGATGAGCTGCTAGCCTAACATAAAACATCACAGATGAGCTACTAGCCTAACATAAAACATCACAGATGAGCTACTAGCCTAACATAAAACATCACAGATGAGCTGCTAGCCTAACATAAAACATCACGGATGAGCTGCTAGCCTAACATAAAACATCACAGATGAGCTGCTAGCCTAACATAAAACATCACAGATGAGCTGCTAGCCTAACATAAAACATCACAGATGAGCTGCTAGCCTAACATAAAACATCACAGATGAGCTGCTAGCCTAACATAAAACATCACAGATGAGCTACTAGCCTAACATAAAACATCACAGATGAGCTGCTAGCCCTAACGCATAAAACATCACAGATGGGCATACTGAACCTAACA
>JAHLWY010000496.1:0-72817 GCA_020002185.1 Paraescarpia echinospica
GAGTTTTCACACCCGTAACTTACGTACAATTTTCTTGAAACTTACTTGACGTAGATGTAAGGGTAACATACATTCCCTTTTGTGTTCAATCTAATTATGGGTGAAGCTTGATATCAGACTAGCCTTCGTGAAGATTTGTAATCTGGAGGATATCAATTTGGGGTAAGACCACATTAAGGATCCGTCCGCCCCAAGAGTGCTCTTGAAAATACAGTTTTGGAGTGACATGCGTGAATTTGTTTCGATCACTTTGACATGGGACATGTTTGTTTTGTGAATACTGAATGTACTGCTGCATTTGACAAGATACAACATCAAATTGGAATGAGTTTTCACACCCGTAACTTACGTACAATTTTCGTGTAACTTACTTGACGGAGATGTAAGGGTAACGTACATACCCCTTTGTGGTTAATCAAGTTATCGGTGTAGCGTGATAGCAGACTAGCCTTCGTGAAGACTTGTAACATGCAGGACATCAATTTGGGGTAAGACCATATTAAGGATCCGTCCGCCCCAAGAGTGCACTTGAAAATACCGTTTTGGAGTGATATATGCGTGAATTTTTTTCGATCACTTTGACATGGGACATATTTGTTTTGTGAATAATGGATGTACTTCTGCATTAGACCAGATAAAACACCAAATGGGAATGAGTTTTCACACCCTATCTTACGTACAATTTTCGTGTAACTTACGTGAGAGAGTTGAAACGGTAACATACATACCGCGTTGTGGTTAATCTAGTTATGGGTGAAGCTTGATAGCAGACTAGCCTTCGTGAAGATTTGTAACATGAAGGATATCAATTTGGGGTAAGACCACATTAAAGATCCGTCCGCCCAAAGAGTGCACTTGAAAATACCATTTTTGGAGTGATATGCGCGAATTTGTTTCGATCACTTTGACATGGGACATATTTGTTTTGTGAATAATGGATGTACTTCTGCATTAGACCAGATAAAACACCAAATGGGAATGAGTTTTCACACCCTATCTTACGTACAATTTTTGTGTAACTTACTTGACGGAGATTTAAGGGTAACATACATACCCCTTTGTGGTTAATCAAGTTATCGGTGTAGCTTGATAGCAGACTAGCCTTCGTGAAGACTTGTAACATGCAGGACATCAATTTGGGGTAAGACCACATTAAGGATCCGTCCGCCCCAAGAGTGCACTTGAAAATACCGTTTTGGTGTGATATATGCGTGAATTTTTTTCGATCACTTTAAAATGGGACATAATTGTTTTGTGAATAATGAATGTACTACTGCATTATACCAGATAAAACACCAAATGGGAATGAGTTTTCACACCCTATCTTACGTACAATTTTCGTGTAACTTACGTGACAGAGTTGAAACGGTAACATACATACCGCGTTGTGGTTAATCTAGTTATGGGTGAAGCTAGATAGCAAACTAGCCTTCGTGAAGATTTGTAACATGAAGGATATCAATTTGGGGTAAGACCACATTAAGGATCCGTCCGCCCCAAGAGTGCACTTGAAAATACCGTCTTGGAGTGATATGCTTGAATTTGTTTCGATCACTTTGACATGGGACATGTTTGTTTTGTGAATACTGAATGTACTACTGCATTAGACAAGATAAAACATCAAATTGGAATTAGTTTTCCCACCCGTAACTTACGTACAATTTTCGTGTAACTTACGTGAAGGAGATGAAACGGTAACATACATTCCCCTTTGTGGTTAATCTAATTATGGGTGTAGCTTGATATCAGACAAGCCTTCATGAAGATTTGTAACATGCAGGACATCAATTTGGGGTAAGACCACATTAAGGATCCGTCCGCCCCAAGAGTGCACTTGAAAATACCGTTTTGGAGATACATGCGTGAATTTGTTTCGATCACTTTGATATGGGACATGTTTGTTTTGTGAATACTGAATGTACTACTGCATTAGACAAGATAAAACATCAAATTGGAATGAGTTTTCACACCCGTAACTTACGTACAATTTTCTTATAACTTTCTTGACGGAGATGTAAGGGTAACATACATACCCCTTTGTGGTTAATCTAGTTATTGGTGTAGCTTGATAGCAGACTAGCCTTCGTGAAGATTTGTAACATGAAGGATATCAATTTGGGGTAAGACCACATTAAGGATCCGTCCGCCCCAAGAGTGCACTTGAAAATACCGTTTTGGAGTGATATATGCGTGAATTTTTTTCGAACACTTTGACATGGGACATATTTGTTTCGTGAATAATGAATGTACTACTGCACTAGACCAAATAAAACACCAAATGGGAATGAATTTTCACACCCTAACTTAAGTACAATTTTCGTGTAACTTACTTGACGGAGATGTAAGGATAACATACATACCCCTTTGTGGTTAATCTAGTTATAGGTGTAGCTTGATAGCAGACTAGCCTTCGTGAAGACTTGTAACATGCAGGACATCAATTTGGGGTAAGACCACATTAAGGATCCGTCCGCCCCAAGAATGCACTTGAAAATACCGTTTTGGAGTGATATGCGTGAATTTTTTTCGATCACTTTGACATGGGACATGTTTGTTTTGTGAATACTGAATGTACTACTGCACTAGACAAGATAAAACACCAAATTGGAATGAGTTTTCACACCCGTAACTTAAGTACAATTTTCTTGAAACTTACTTGACGGAGATGTTAGGGTAACATACATTCTCCTTTGTGGTTAATCTAATTATGGGTGTAGCTTGATATCAGACTAACCTTCATGAAGATTTGTAACATGCAGGACATCAATTTGGGGTAAGACCACATTAAGGATCCGTCCGCCCCAAGAGTGCACTTGAAAATAACGTTTTGGAGTGACATGCGTGAATTTGTTTCGATCACTTTGATATGGGACATGTTTGTTTTGTGAATACTGAATGTACTACTGCATTAGACAAGATAAAACATCAAATTGGAATGAGTTTTCACACCCGTAACTTACGTACAATTTTCTTGAAACTTATTTGACGGAGATGTAAGGGTAACATACATACCCCTTTGTGGTTAATCTAGTTATGGGTGTAGCTTGATAGCAGACTAGTCTTCGTGAAGATTTGTAACATGCAGGACATCAATTTGGGGTAAGACCACATTAAGGATCCGTCCGCCCCAAGAGTGCACTTGAAAATACCGTTTTGGAGTGATATATGCGTGAATTTTTTTCGATCACTTTGACATGGGACATATTTGTTTTGTGAATAATTAATGTACTACTGCATTAGACCAGATAAAACACCAAATGGGAATGAGTTTTCACACCTTAACTTACGTACAATTTTCGTGTAACTTACGTGACGGAGATGAAACGGAAACATACATTCTCCTTTGTGGTTAATCTAGTTATGGGTGTAGCTTGATAGCAGACTAGTCTTCATGAAGATTTGTAACATGCAGGACATCAATTTGGGGTAAGACCACATTAAGGATCCGTCCGCCCAAAGAGTGCACTTGAAAATACCATTTTTGGAGTGATATGCGTGAATTTGTTTCGATCACTTTGACATGGGACATGTTAGTTTTGTGAATACTGAATGTACTACTGCATTAGACCAGATAAAACACCAAATGGGAATGAGTTTTCACACCCGTAACTTACGTACAATTTTCTTGAAACTTACTTGACGGAGATGTATGGGTAACATACATTCCCCTTTGTGGTTAATCTAGTTATGGGTGTAGCTTGATAGCAGACTAGTCTTCGTGAAGATTTGTAACATGCAGGACATCAATTTGGGGTAAGACCACATTAAGGATCCGTCCGCCCAAAGAGTGCACTTGAAAATACCATTTTTGGAGTGATATGCGTGAATTTTTTTCGATCACTTTAATATGGGACATATTTGTTTTGTGAATAATGAATGTACTACTGCATTATACCAGATAAAACACCAAATGGGAATGAGTTTTCACACACTATCTTACGTACAATTTTCGTGTAACTTACTTGACGGAGTTGAAGGGTAACATACATACCGCTTTGTGGTTAATCAAGTTATCGGTGTAGCTTGATAGCAGACTAGCCTTCGTGAAGACTTGTAACATGCAGGACATCAATTTGGGGTAAGACCACATTAAGGATCCGTCCGCCCCAAGAGTGCACTTGAAAATACCGTTTTGGAGTGATATATGCGTGAATTTTTTTCGATCACTTTGACATGGGACATATTTGTTTTGTGAATAATGAATGTAATACTGCATTAGACCAGATTAAACACCAAATGGGAATGAGTTTTCACACCCTAACTTACGTACAATTTTCTTATAACTTTCTTGACGGAGATGTAAGGGTAACATACATACCCCTTTGTGGTTAATCTAGTTATTGGTGTAGCTTGATATCAGACTAGCCTTCGTGAAGATTTGTAACATCAAGGACATCAATTTGGGGTAAGACCACATTAAGGACACGTCCGCCCCAAGAGTGCACTTGAAAATACCGTTTTGGAGTGATATGCGTGAATTTGTTTCGATCACTTTGACATGGGACATGTTTGTTTTGTGAATACTCAATGTACTACTGCATTAGACAAGATAAAACATCAAATTGGAATGAGTTTTCACACCCGTAACTTACGTACAATTTTCGTGTAACTTACGTGACGGAGATGAAACGGTAACATACATTCCCCTTTGTGGTTAAACTAGTTTTGGGTGAAGCTTGATATCAGACTAGCCTTCGTGAAGATTTTAACATGAAGGACATCAATTTGGGGTAAGACCACATTAGGGATCCGTCCGCCCCAAGAGTGCACTTGAAAATACCGTTTTGGAGTGATATATGCGTGAATTTTTTTCGATCACTTTGACATGGGACATATTTGTTTTGTGAATACTGAATGTACTACTGCACTAGACCAGATAAAACACCAAATGGGAATGAATTTTCACACCCTAACTTACGTACAATTTTCTTGTAACTTACTTGACGGAGATGTAAGGATAACATACATACCCCTTTGTGGTTAATCTAGTTATCGGTGTAGCTTGATAGCAGAGTAGCCTTCGTGAAGACTTGTAACATGCAGGACATCAATTTGGGGTAAGACCACATTAAGGATCCGTCCGCCCCAAGAATGCACTTGAAAATACCGTTTTGGAGTGATATGCGTGAATTTTTTTCGATCACTTTCACATGGGACATGGGACATGTTTGTTTTGTGAATACTGAATGTACTACTGCATTAGACAAGATAAAACATCAAATTGGAATGAGTTTTCACACCCGTAACTTACGTACAATTTTCTTGAAACTTACTTGACGGAGATGTAAGGGTAACATACATTCTCCTTTGTGGTTAATCTAATTATGGGTGTAGCTTGATATCAGACTACCCTTCATGAAGATTTGTAACATGAAGGGCATCAATTTGGGGTAAGACCACATTAAGGATCCGTCCGCCCCAAGAGTGCACTTGAAAATACCGTTTTGGAGTGACATGCGTGAATTTGTTTCGATCGCTTTGACATGGGACATGTTTGTTTTGTGAATACTGAATGTAGTACTGCATTAGACAAGATAAAACATCAAATTGGAATGAATTTTCACACCCGTAACTTACGTACAATTTTCTTATAACTTTCTTGACGGAGATGTAAGGGTAACATACATACCCCTTTGTGGTTAATCTAGTTATTGGTGTAGCTTGATAGCAGACTAGCCTTCGTGAAGATTTGTAACATGAAGGAAATCAATTTGGGGTAAGACCACATTAAAGATCCGTCCGCCCCAAGAGTGCACTTGAAAATACCGTTTTGGAGTGATATATGCGTGATTTTTTTTCGATCACTTTGACATGAGACATATTTGTTTTGTGAATAATGAATGTAATACTGCATTAGACCAGATAAAACACCAAATGGGAATGAGTTTTCACACCCTAACTTACGTACAATTTTCGTGTAACTTACGTGACGGAGATGAAACGGTAACATACATTCCCCTTTGTGGTTAATCTAGTTATGGGTGAAGCTTGATATCAGACTAGCCTTCGTGAAGATTTGTAACATCAAGGACATCAATTTGGGGTAAGACCACATTAAGGATCCGTCCGCCCCAAGAGTGCACTTGAAAATACCGTTTTGGAGTGACATGCGTGAATTTGTTTTGATCGCTTTGACATGGGACATGTTTGTTTTGTGAATACTGAATGTACTACTGCATTAGACAAGATAAAACATCAAATTGCAATGAGTTTTCACACCCGTAACTTACGTACAATTTTCTTATAACTTTATTGACGGAGATGTAAGGGTAACGTACATTCCCTTTTGTGGTTAATCTAGTTATGGGTGTAGCTTGATAGCAGACTAGTCTTCATGAAGATTTGTAACATGCAGGACATCAATTTGGGGTAAGACCACATTAAGGATCCGTCAGCCCAAAGAGTGCACTTGAAAATACCGTTTTGGAGTGACATGCGTGAATTCGTTTCGATCACTTTGACATGGGACATGTTAGTTTTGTGAATACTGAATGTACTACTGCATTAGACAAGATAAAACATCAAATTGGAATGAGTTTTCACACCCGTAACTTACGTACAATTTTCTTATAACTTTCTTGACGGAGATGTAAGGGTAACATACATAACCCTTCGTGGTTAATCTAGTTATTGGTGTAGCTTGATAGCAGACTAGCCTTCGTGAAGATTTGTAACATGAAGGTTATCAATTTGGGGTAAGACCACATTAAGGATCCGTCCGCCCAAAGAGTGCACTTGAAAATACCATTTTTGGAGTGATATGCGTGAATTTGTTTCGATCACTTTGACATGGGACATATATGTTTTGTGAATAATGGATGTACTTCTGCATTAGACCAGATAAAACACCAAATGGGAATGAGTTTTCACACCCTATCTTACGTACAATTTTCGTGTAACTTACTTGACGGAGATGTAAGGGTAACATACATACCCCTTTGTGGTTAATCAAGTTATCGGTGTAGCTTGATAGCAGACTAGCCTTCGTGAAGACTTGTAACATGCAGGACATCAATTTGGGGTAAGACCACATTAAGGGTCCGTCCGCCCCAAGAGTGCACTTGAAAATACCGTTTTGGAGTGATATATACGTGAATTTTTTTCGATCACTTTAATATGGGACATATTTGTTTTGTGAATAATGAATGTACTACTGCATTATACCAGATAAAACACCAAATGGGAATGAGTTTTCACACACTATCTTACGTACAATTTTCGTGTAACTTACGTGACAGAGTTGAAACGGTAACATACATACCGCGTTGTGGTTAATCTAGTTATGGGTGAAGATTGATAGCAAACTAGCCTTCGTGAAGATTTGTAACATGAAGGATATCAATTTGGGGTAAGACCACATTAAGGATCCGTCCGCCCCAAGAGTGCACTTGAAAATACCGTTTTGGAGTGATATATGCGTGAATTTTTTTCGATCACTTTGACATGAGTCATATTTGTTTTGTGAATAATGAATGTAATACTGCATTAGACCAGATTAAACACCAAATGGGAATGAGTTTTCACACCCTAACTTACGTACAATTTTCGTGTAACTTACGTGACGGAGATGAAACGGTAACATACATTTTTCCTTTGTGGTTAATCTAGTTATGGGTGAAACTTGATATCAGACTAGCCTTCGTGAAGATTTGTAACATCAAGGACATCAATTTGGGGTAAGACCACATTAAGGACACGTCCGCCCCAAGAGTGCACTTGAAAATACCGTTTTGGAGTGATATGCGTGAATTTGTTTCGATCACTTTGACATGGGACATGTTTGTTTTGTGAATACTCAATGTACTACTGCATTAGACAAGATAAAACATCAAATTGGAATGAGTTTTCACACCCGTAACTTACGTACAATTTTCGTGTAACTTACGTGACGGAGATGAAACGGTAACATACATTCCCCTTTGTGGTTAATCTAGTTATGGGTGAAGCTTGATATCAGACTAGCCTTCGTGAAGATTTTAACATGAAGGACATCAATTTGGGGTAAGACCACATTAAGGATCCGTCCGCCCCAAGAGTGCACTTGAAAATACCGTTTTGGAGTGATATATGCGTGAATTTTGTTCGATCACTTTGACATGGGACATATTTGTTTTGTGAATACTGAATGTACTACTGCACTAGACCAGATAAAACACCAAATGGGAATTAATTTTCACACCCTAACTTACGTACAATTTTCGTGTAACTTACTTGACGGAGATGTAAGGATAACATACATACCCCTTTGTGGTTAATCTAGTTATCGGTGTAGCTTGATAGCAGACTAGCCTTCGTGAAGACTTGTAACATGCAGGACATCAATTTGGGGTAAGACCACATTAAGGATCCGTCCGCCCCAAGAATGCACTTGAAAATACCGTTTTGGAGTGATATGCGTGAATTTTTTTCGATCACTTTGACATAGGACATGTTTGTTTTGTGAATACTGAATGTACTACTGCATTAGACAAGATAAAACATCAAATTGGAATGAGTTTTCACACCCGTAACTTACGTACAATTTTCTTATAACTTTATTGACGGAGATGTAAGGGTAACGTACATTCCCTTTTGTGGTTAATCTAGTTATGGGTGTAGCTTGATAGCAGACTAGTCTTCATGAAGATTTGTAACATCAATTTGGGGTAAGACCACATTAAGGATCCGTACGCCCAAAGAGTGCACTAGAATATACAATTTTTGGAGTGATATGCGTGAATTTGTTTCGATCACTTTGACATGGGACATATTTGTTTTGTGAATAATGGATGTACTTCTGCATTAGACCAGATAAAACACCAAATGGGAATGAGTTTTCACACCCTATCTTACGTACAATTTTCGTGTAACTTACTTGACGGAGATGTAAGGGTAACATACATACCCCTTTGTGGTTAATCAAGTTATCGGTGTAGCTTGATAGCAGACTAGCCTTCGTGAAGACTTGTAACATGCAGGACATCAATTTGGGGTAAGACCACATTAAGGATCCGTCCGCCCCAAGAGTGCACTTGAAAATACCGTTTTGGAGTGATATATGCGTGAATTTTTTTCGATCACTTTAAAATGGGACATATTTGTTTTGTGAATAATGAATGTACTACTGCATTATACCAGATAAAACACCAAATGGGAATGTGTTTTCACACCCTAACTTACGTACAATTTTCGTGTAACTTACGTGACGGAGATGAAACGGTAACATACATTCCCCTTTGTGGTTAATCTAGTTATGGGTGAAGCTTGATATCAGAATAGCCTTCGTGAAGATTTGTAACATCAAGGACATCTATTTGGGGTAAGACCACATTAAGGATCCGTCCGCCCCAAGAGTGCACTTGAAAATACCGTTTTGGAGTGATATGCGTGAATTTGTTTCGATCACTTTGACATGGGACATGTTTGTTTTGTGAATACTGAATGTACTACTGCATTAGACAAGATAAAACATCAAATTGGAATGAGTTTTCACACCCGTAACTTACGTACAATTTTCTTATAACTTTCTTGACGGAGATGTAAGGGTAACATACGTACCCCTTTGTGGTTAATCTAGTTATTGGTGTAGCTTGATAGCAGACTGGCCTTCGTGAAGATTTGTAACATGAAGGATATCAATTTGGGGTAAGACCACATTAAGGATCCGTCCGCCCCAAGAGTGCACTTGAAAATACTGTTTTGGAGTGATATATGCGTGAATTTTTTTCGATCACTTTGACATGGGACATATTTGTTTTGTGAATAATTAATGTACTACTGCATTAGACCAGATAAAACACCAAATGGGAATGAGTTTTCACACCTTAACTTACGTACAATTTTCGTGTAACTTACGTGACGGAGATGAAACGGAAACATACATTCTCCTTTGTGGTTAATCTAGTTATGGGTGAAGCTTGATATCAGACTAGCCTTCGTGAAGATTTGTAACATGAAGGACATCAATTTGGTGTAAGACCACATTAAGGATCCGTCCGCCCCAAGAGTGCACTTGAAAATACCGTTTTGGAGTGATATGCGTGAATTTGTTTCGATCACTTTGACATGGGAAACGTTTGTTTTGTGAATACTGAATGTACTACTGCATTAGACAAGATAAAACATCAAATTGGAATGAGTTTTCACACCCGTAACTTATGTACAATTTTCTTGAAACTTACTTGACGGAGATGTAAGGGTAACACACATTCCCCTTTGTGGTTAATCTAGTTATGGGTGTAGCTTGATAGCAGACTAGTCTTCATGAAGATTTGTAACATGCAGGACATCAATTTGGGGTAAGACCACATTAAGGATCCGTCCGCCCAAAGAGTGCACTTGAAAATACCATTTTTGGAGTGATATGCGTGAATTTGTTTCGATCACTTTGACATGGGACATATATGTTTTGTGAATAATGGATGTACTTCTGCATTAGACCAGATAAAACACCAAATGGGAATGAGTTTTCACACCCTATCTTACGTACAATTTTCGTGTAACTTACTTGACGAAGATGTAAGGGTAACATACATACCCCTTTGTGGTTAATCAAGTTATCGGTGTAGCTTGATAGCAGACTAGCCTTCGTGAAGACTTGTAACATGCAGGACATCAATTTGGGGTAAGACCACATCAAGGGTCCGTCCGCCCCAAGAGTGCACTTGAAAATACCGTTTTGGAGTGATATATACGTGAATTTTTTTCGATCACTTTAATATGGGACATATTTGTTTTGTGAATAATGAATGTACTACTGCATTATACCAGATAAAACACCAAATGGGAATGAGTTTTCACACACTATCTTACGTACAATTTTCGTGTAACTTACGTGACAGAGTTGAAACGGTAACATACATACCGCGTTGTGGTTAATCTAGTTATGGGTGAAGCTTGATAGCAAAGTAGCCTTCGTGAAGATTTGTAACATGAAGGATATCAATTTGGGGTAAGACCACATTAAGGATCCGTCCGCCCCAAGAGTGCACTTGAAAATACCGTTTTGGAGTGATATATGCGTGAATTTTTTTCGATCACTTTGACATGAGTCATATTTGTTTTGTGAATAATGAATGTAATACTGCATTAGACCAGATTAAACACCAAATGGGAATGAGTTTTCACACCCTAACTTACGTACAATTTTCGTGTAACTTACGTGACGGAGATGAAACGGTAACATACATTTTTCCTTTGTGGTTAATCTAGTTATGGGAGAAACTTGATATCAGACTAGCCTTCGTGAAGATTTGTAACATCAAGGACATCAATTTGGGGTAAGACCACATTAAGGACACGTCCGCCCCAAGAGTGCACTTGAAAATACCGTTTTGGAGTGATATGCGTGAATTTGTTTCGATCACTTTGACATGGGACATGTTTGTTTTGTGAATACTCAATGTACTACTGCATTAGACAAGATAAAACATCAAATTGGAATGAGTTTTCACACCCGTAACTTACGTACAATTTTCGTGTAACTTACGTGACGGAGATGAAACGGTAACATACATTCCCCTTTGTGGTTAATCTAGTTATGGGTGAAGCTTGATATCAGACTAGCCTTCGTGAAGATTTGTAACATGCAGGACATCAATTTGGGGTAAGACCACATTACTGATCCGTCCGCGCAAAGAGTGCACTTGAAAATACCGTTTTGGTGTGATATGCGTGAATTTTTTTCGATCACTTTGTGATGGGACACGTTTGTTTCGAGAATACTGAATGTACTACTGCATTAGACAACACAAAACATCAAATGGGAATGAGTTTTCACACCAAAAACTTACGTACTATTTTCTTGTAACTTACGTGACGGAGATGAAAGGGTAACATACATTCCCCTTTGAGGTTAATCTTGTTATATGTGTAGCTTGATATCAGTCTAACCTTCGTGAAGACTTGTAACATGCAGGACATCAATTTGGGGTAAGACCACATTAAGGATCCGTCCGCCCCAAGAATGCACTTGAAAATACCGTTTTGGAGTGATATGCGTGAATTTTTTTCGATCACTTTGACATGGGACATGTTTGTTTTGTGAATACTGAATGTACTACTGCATTAGACAAGATAAAACATCAAATTGGAATGAGTTTTCACACCCGTAACTTACGTACAATTTTCTTGAAACTTACTTGACGGAGATGTAAGGGTAACATACTTTCTCCTTTGTGGTTAATCTAATTATGGGTGTAGCTTGATATCAGACTACCCTTCATGAAGATTTGTAACATGCAGGACATCAATTTGGGGTAAGACCACATTAAGGATCCGTCCGCCCCAAGAATGCACTTGAAAATACCGTTTTGGAGTGACATGCGTGAATTTGTTTCGATCGCTTTGACATGGGACATGTTTGTTTTGTGAATACTGAAGGTAGTACTGCATTAGACAAGATAAAACATCAAATTGGAATGAGTTTTCACACCCGTAACTTACGTACAATTTTCTTATAACTTTCTTGACGGAGATGTAAGGGTAACATACATACCCCTTTGTGGTTAATCTAGTTATTGGTGTAGCTTGATAGCAGACTAGCCTTCGTGAAGATTTGTAACATGAAGGAAATCAATTTGGGGTAAGACCACATTAAGGATCCGTCCGCCCCAAGAGTGCACTTGAAAATACCGTTTTGGAGTGATATATGCGTGATTTTTTTTCGATCACTTTGACATGAGACATATTTGTTTTGTGAATAATGAATGTAATACTGCATTAGACCAGATAAAACACCAAATGGGAAAGAATTTTCACACCCTAAATTACGTACAATTTTCGTGTAACTTACGTGACGGAGATGAAACGGTAACATACATTTCTCCTTTGTGGTTAATCTAGTTATGGGTGAAGCTTGATATCAGACTAGCCTTCGTGAAGATTTGTAACATCAAGGACATCAATTTGGGGTAAGACCACATTAAGGATCCGTCCGCCCCAAGAGTGCACTTGAAAATACCGTTTTGGAGTGACATGCGTGAATTTGTTTCGATCGCTTTGACATGGGACATGTTTGTTTTTTGAATACTGAATGTACTACTGCATTAGACAAGATAAAACATCAAATTGCAATGAGTTTTCACACCCGTAACTTACGTACAATTTTCTTATAACTTTATTGACGGAGATGTAAGGGTAACGTACATTCCCTTTTGTGGTTAATCTAGTTATGGGTGTAGCTTGATAGCAGACTAGTCTTCATGAAGATTTGTAACATGCAGGACATCAATTTGGGGTAAGACCACATTAAGGATCCGTCAGCCCAAAGAGTGCACGTGAAAATACCGTTTTGGAGTGACATGCGTGAATTTGTTTCGATCACTTTGACATGGGACATGTTAGTTTTGTGAATACTGAATGTACTACTGCATTAGACAAGATAAAACATCAAATTGGAATGAGTTTTCACACCCGTAACTTACGTACAATTTTCTTATAACTTTCTTGACGGAGATGTAAGGGTAACATACATACCCCTTCGTGGTTAATCTAGTTATTGGTGTAGCTTGATAGCAGACTAGCCTTCGTGAAGATTTGTAACATGAAGGTTATCAATTTGGGGTAAGACCACATTAAGGATCCGTCCGCCCCAAGAGTGCACTTGAAAATACCGTTTTGGAGTGATATATGCGTGAATTTTTTTCGAACACTTTGACATGGGACATATTTGTTTTGTGAATAATGAATGTACTACTGCACTAGACCAGATAAAACACCAAATGGGAATGAATTTTCACACCCTAACTTACGTACAATTTTCGTGTAACTTTACTTGACGGAGATGTAAGGGTAACATATACATACCCCTTTGTGGTTAATCTAGTTATCGGTGTAGCTTGATAGCAGACTAGCCTTCGTGAAGACTTGTAACATGCAGGACATCAATTTGGGGTAAGACCACATTAAGGATCCGTCCGCCCCAAGAATGCACTTGAAAATACCGTTTTGGAGTGATATGCGTGAATTTTTTTCGATCACTTTGACATGGGACATGTTTGTTTTGTGAATAATGAATGTAATACTGCATTAGACCAGATTAAACACCAAATGGGAATGAGTTTTCACACCCTAACTTACGTACAATTTTCGTGTAACTTACGTGACGGAGATGAAACGGTAACATACATTTTTCCTTTGTGGTTAATCTAGTTATGGGTGAAACTTGATATCAGACTAGCCTTCGTGAAGATTTGTAACATCAAGGACATCAATTTGGGGTAAGACCACATTAAGGACACGTCCGCCCCAAGAGTGCACTTGAAAATACCGTTTTGGAGTGATATGCGTGAATTTGTTTCGATCACTTTGACATGGGACATGTTTGTTTTGTGAATACTGAATGTACTACTGCATTAGACAAGATAAAACATCAATTTGGAATGAGTTTTCACACCCGTAACTTACGTACAATTTTCGTGTAACTTACGTGACGGAGATGAAACGGTAACATACATTCCCCTTTGTGGTTAATCTAGTTATGGGTGAAGCTTGATATCAGACTAGCCTTCGTGAATATTTGTAACATGAAGGACATCAATTTGGGGTAAGACCACATTAAGGATCCGTCCGCCCCAAGAGTGCACTTGAAAATACCGTTTTGGAGTGATATATGCGTGAATTTTTTTCGAACACTTTGACATGGGACATATTTGTTTTGTGAATAATGAATGTATTACTGCACTAGACCAGATAAAACACCAAATGGGAATGAATTTTCACACCCTAACTTACGTACAATTTTCGTGTAACTTACTTGACGGAGATGTAAGGATAACATACATACCCCTTTGTGGTTAATCTAGTTATCGGTGTAGCTTGATAGCAGACTAGCCTTCGTGAAGATTTGTAACATGCAGGACATCAATTTGGGGTAAGACCACATTACTGATCCGTCCGCGCAAAGAGTGCACTTGAAAATACCGTTTTGGTGTGATATGCGTTAATTTTTTTCGATCACTTTGTGATGGGACACGTTTGTTTCGAGAATACTGAATGTACTACTGCATTAGACAAGATAAAACATCAAATGGGAATGAGTTTTCACACCTATAACTAACGTACTATTTTCTTGTAACTTACGTGACGGAGATGAAAGGGTAACATACATTCCCCTTTGCGGTTAATCTAGTTATATGTGTAGCTTGATATCAGGCTAACCTTCGTGAAGATTTGTAACATGCAGGACATCAATTTGGGGTAAGACCACATTAAGGATCCGTCCGCCCCAAGAGTGCACTTGAAAATACCGTTTTGGAGTGACATGCGTGAATTTGTTTCGATCGCTTTGACATGGGACATGTTTGTTTTGTGAATACTGAATGTAGTACTGCATTAGACAAGATAAAACATCAAATTGGAATGAATTTTCACACCCGTAACTTACGTACAATTTTCTTATAACTTTCTTGACGGAGATGTAAGGGTAACATACATACCCCTTTGTGGTTAATCTAGTTATTGGTGTAGCTTGATAGCAGACTAGCCTTCGTGAAGATTTGTAACATGAAGGAAATCAATTTGGGGTAAGACCACATTAAAGATCCGTCCGCCCCAAGAGTGCACTTGAAAATACCGTTTTGGAGTGATATATGCGTGATTTTTTTTCGATCACTTTGACATGAGACATATTTGTTTTGTGAATAATGAATGTAATACTGCATTAGACCAGATAAAACACCAAATGGGAATGAGTTTTCACACCCTAACTTACGTACAATTTTCGTGTAACTTACGTGACGGAGATGAAACGGTAACATACATTTCTCCTTTGTGGTTAATCTAGTTATGGGTGAAGCTTGATATCAGACTAGCCTTCGTGAAGATTTGTAACATCAAGGACATCAATTTGGGGTAAGACCACATTAAGGATCCGTCCGCCCCAAGAGTGCACTTGAAAATACCGTTTTGGAGTGACATGCGTGAATTTGTTTTGATCGCTTTGACATGGGACATGTTTGTTTTGTGAATACTGAATGTACTACTGCATTAGACAAGATAAAACATCAAATTGCAATGAGTTTTCACACCCGTAACTTACGTACAATTTTCTTATAACTTTATTGACGGAGATGTAAGGGTAACGTACATTCCCTTTTGTGGTTAATCTAGTCATGGGTGTAGCTTGATAGCAGACTAGTCTTCATGAAGATTTGTAACATGCAGGACATCAATTTGGGGTAAGACCACATTAAGGATCCGTCAGCCCAAAGAGTGCACGTGAAAATACCGTTTTGGAGTGACATGCGTGAATTTGTTTCGATCACTTTGACATGGGACATGTTAGTTTTGTGAATACTGAATGTACTACTGCATTAGACAAGATAAAACATCAAATTGGAATGAGTTTTCACACCCGTAACTTACGTACAATTTTCTTATAACTTTCTTGACGGAGATGTAAGGGTAACATACATACCCCTTTGTGGTTAATCTAGTTATTGGTGTAGCTTGATAGCAGACTAGCCTTCGTGAAGATTTGTAACATGAAGGATATCAATTTGGGGTAAGACCACATTAAGGATCCGTCCGCCCCAAGAGTGCACTTTAAAATTCCGTTTTGGAGTGATATATGCGTGAATTTTTTTCGATCACTTTGACATGGGACATATTTGTTTTGTGAATAATGAATGTACTGCTGCACTAGACCAGATAAAACACCAAATGGGAATGAATTTTCACACCCTAACTTACGTACAATTTCGTGTAACTTACTTGACGGAGATGTAAGGATAACATACATACCCCTTTGTGGTTAATCTAGTTATCGGTGTAGCTTGATAGCAGACTAGCCTTCGTGAAGACTTGTAACATGCAGGACATCAATTTGGGGTAAGACCACATTAAGGGTCCGTCCGCCCCAAGAATGCACTTGAAAATACCGTTTTGGAGTGATATGCGTGAATTTTTTTCGATCACTTTGACATGGGACATGTTTGTTTTGTGAATACTGAATGTACTACTGCATTAGACAAGATAAAACATCAAATTGGAATGAGTTTTCACACCCGTAACTTACGTACAATTTTCTTGAAACTTACTTGACGTAGATGTAAGGGTAACATACATTCTCTTTTGTGTTCAATCTAATTATGGGTGAAGCTTGATATCAGACTAGCCTTCGTGAAGATTTGTAATCTGGAGGATATCAATTTGGGGTAAGACAACATTAAGGATCCGTCCGCCCCAAGAGTGCTCTTGAAAATACAGTTTTGGAGTGACATGCGTGAATTTGTTTCGATCACTTTGACATGGGACATGTTTGTTTTGTGAATACTGAATGTACTGCTGCATTTGACAAGATACAACATCAAATTGGAATGAGTTTTCACACCCGTAACTTACGTACAATTTTCGTGTAACTTACTTGACGGAGATGTAAGGGTAACGTACATACCCCTTTGTGGTTAATCAAGTTATCGGTGTAGCGTGATAGCAGACTAGCCTTCGTGAAGACTTGTAACATGCAGGACATCAATTTGGGGTAAGACCACATTAAGGATCCGTCCGCCCCAAGAGTGCACTTGAAAATACCGTTTTGGAGTGATATATGCGTGAATTTTTTTCGATCACTTTGACATGGGACATATTTGTTTTGTGAATAATGGATGTACTTCTGCATTAGACCAGATAAAACACCAAATGGGAATGAGTTTTCACACCCTATCTTACGTACAATTTTCGTGTAACTTACTTGACGGAGATGTAAGGGTAACATGCATACCCCTTTGTGGTTAATCAAGTTATCGGTGTAGTTTGATAGCAGACTAGCCTTCGTGAAGACTTGTAACATGCAGGACATCAATTTGGGGTAAGACCACATTAAGGATCCGTCCGCCCCAAGAGTGCACTTGAAAATACCATTTTGGAGTGATATATGCGTGAATTTTTTTCGATCACTTTAATATGGGACATATTTGTTTTGTGAATAATGAATGTACTACTGCATTATACCAGATAAAACACCAAATGGGAATGAGTTTTCACACACTATCTTACGTACAATTTTCGTGTAACTTACGTGACAGAGTTGAAACGGTAACATACATACCGCGTTGTGGTTAATCTAGTTACGGGTGAAGATTGATAGCAAACTAGCCTTCGTGAAGATTTGTAACATGAAGGATATCAATTTGGGGTAAGACCACATTAAGGATCCGTCCGCCCCAAGAGTGCACTTGAAAATACCGTTTTGGAGTGATATATGCGTGAATTTTTTTCGATCACTTTGACATGAGTCATATTTGTTTTGTGAATAATGAATGTAATACTGCATTAGACCAGATAAAACACCAAATGGGAATGAATTTTCACACCCGAACTTACGTACAATTTTCGTGTAACTTACGTGACGGAGAAGAAACGGTAACATACATTCCCCTTTGTGGTTAATCTAGTTATGGGTGAAGCTTGATATCAGACTAGCCTTCGTGAAGATTTGTTACATGAAGGACATCAATTTGGGGTAAGACCACATTAAGGATCCGTCCGCCCCAAGAGTGCACTTGAAAATACCGTTTTGGAGTGATATGCGTGAATTTGTTTCTTGATCACTTTGACATGGGGACATAGCTCTGTTTTGTGGAATACTGAATGTACTAATGGCATTGTGATGCAGATGTCATCAATTGGAATTTGTTAATACACCCGTAACTTTTACGTACAATTTTCGGAAACTTACTTGACGGAGATGTATGTAACATACATTCCCTTGTGGTTAATCTTTAAGCCATGGGTGTAGCTTGATAGCAGACTACCTTCGTGAAGATTTTAAAAAATATGCAGACATCAATTTTAAAGTAAGACTACTATGGATCCGTCCGGCCCAAAGAGTGCAATTCCCTGAAAATACCACTTTGGAGGACATGCATTTGCCTTGATCACTTTCTTTGACATGGGACATGCCTGGTTTTGTGAATACTGAATGTACTACTGCATTAGACAAGACAAAACATCAAATTGGAATGAGTTTTCACACCCGTAACTTACGTACAATTTTCTTATCACTTTATTAACGTAGATGTAAGGGTAACGTACATACCCCGTTGTGGTTAATCTAGTTATCGGTGTAGCTTGATAGCAGACTAGTCTTCGTGAAGATTTGTAACATGCAGGACATCAATTTCGGGTAAGACCACATTAAGGATCCGTCCGCCGCAAGAGTGCACTTGAAAATACCGTTTTGGAGTGATATATGCGTGAATTGTTTTCGATCACTTTGACATGAGACATATTTGTTTTGTGAATAATGAATGTAATACTGCATTAGACCAGATAAAACACCAAATGGGAATGAGTTTTCACACCCTAACTTACGTACAATTTTCGTGTAACTTACGTGACGGAGATGAAACGGTAACATGCATTCCCCTTTGTGGTTAATCTAGTTATGGGTGTAGCTTGATATCAGACTAGCCTTCGTGAAGATTTGTAACATGAAGGACATAAATTTGGGGTAAGACCACATTAAGGATCAGTCCGCCCCAAGAGTGCACTTGAAAATACAGTTTTGGAGTGATATGCGTGAATTTGTTTCGATCACTTTGACATGGGACATGTTTGTTTTGTGAATACTGAATGTACTACTGCATTAGACAAGATAAAACATCAAATTGGAATGATTTTCACACCGATAACTTCCGTACAATGTTCTTGTTACTTACGTGACTGAGATGTAAGGGTAACATACATTCCCCTTTGTGGTTAATCTAGTTATGGGTGTAGCTTGATAGCAGACTAGCCTTCATGAAGATTTGTAACATGCAAGACATCAATTTGGGGAAAGACCACATTAATGATCCGTCCGCCCAAAGAGTGCACTTGAAAATACCATTTTTGGAGTGATATGCGTAAATTTGTTTCGATCACTTTGACATAGGACATGTTTCTTTTGTGAATAATGAATGTACTACTGCATTAGACAAGATACAACATCAAATGGGTATGAGTTTTCACTCCCATAACTTACGTACAATTTTCGTGTAACTTACGTGACGGAGATGAAACGGTAACATAAATTCCACTTTGTGGTTAATCTAGTTATGGATGAAGCTTGATATCAGACTACCCTTCGTGAAGATTTATAACATGCAGAAAATCAATTTAGGGTAAGACCACATTAAGGATCCGCCCGCCCAAAGAGTGCACTTGAAAATACCGTTTTGGAGTGATATGCGTTAATTTTTTTGATCACTTTGATATGGGACATGTTTGTTTTGTGAATACTGATTGTACTACTGCATTAGGCAAAATAAAACATCAAATTGGAATGAGTTTTCACACCCGTAACTTACGTACAATTTTCTTGAAACTTACTTGACGGAGATGTAAGGGTAACATACATTCCCCTTTGTGGTTAATCTAGTTATGGGTGTAGCTTGATATCAGACTAGCCTTCATGAAGGTTTGTAACATGCAGTACATCAATTTAGGGTAAGACCACTTTAAGGATCCATCCGCCCCAAGAGTGCACTTGAAAATACCGTTTTGGAGTGACATGCGTAAATTTGTTTCGATCACTTTGACATGGGACATGTTTGTTTTGTGAATACTGAATGTACTACTGCATTAGACAAGATAAAACATCAAATTGGATAGAGTTTTCACACCCGTAACTTACGTACAATTTTCTTATAACTTTATTGACGGAGATGTAAGGGTAACGTACATACCCCGTTGTGGTTAATCTAGTTATCGGTGTGGCTTGATAGCAGACTAGTCTTCGTGAAGATTTATAACATGCAGGAAATCAATTTAGGGTAAGACCACATTAAGGATCCGCCCGCCCAAAGAGTGCACTTGGAAAATACCGTTTTGGAGTGATATGCGTGAATTTTTTTCGATCACTTTGATATGGGACATGTTTGTTTTGTGAATACTGAATGTACTACTGCATTAGGCAAAATAAAACATCAAATTGGAATGAGTTTTCACACCCGTAACTTACGTACAATTTTCTTGAAACTTACTTGACGGAGATGTAAGGGTAACATACATTCCCCTTTGTGGTTAATCTAGTTATGGGTGTAGCTTGATATCAGACTAGCCTTCATGAAGGTTTGTAACATGCAGTACATCAATTTAGGGTAAGACCACTTTAAGGATCCATCCGCCCCAAGAGTGCACTTGAAAATACCGTTTTGGAGTGACATGCGTAAATTTGTTTCGATCACTTTGACATGGGACATGTTTGTTTTGTGAATACTGAATGTACTACTGCATTAGACAAGATAAAACATCAAATTAGAATGAGTTTTCACACCCGTAACTTACGTACAATTTTCTTATAACTTTATTGACGGAGATGTAAGGGTAACGTACATACCCCGTTGTGGTTAATCTAGTTATCGGTGTAGCTTGATAGCAGACTAGTCTTCGTGAAGATTTGTAACATGCAGGACATCAATTTGGGGTAAGACCACATTAAGGATCCGTCCGCCGCAAGAGTGCACTTGAAAATACCGTTTTGGAGTGATATATGCGTGAATTTTTTTCGATCACTTTGACATCAGACATATTTGTTTTGTGAATAATGAATGTAATACTGCATTAGACCAGATAAAACACCAAATGGGAATGAGTTTTCACACCCTAACTTACGTACAATTTTCGTGTAACTTACGTGACGGAGATGAAACGGTAACATACATTCCCCTTTGTGGTTAATCTAGTTATGGGTGAAGCTTGATATCAGACTAGCCTTCGTGAAGATTTGTAACATGAAGGACATCAATTTGGGGTAAGACCACATTAAGGATCCGTCCGCCCCAAGAGTGCACTTGAAAATACCGTTTTGGAGTGATATGCGTGAATTTGTTTCGATCACTTTGACATGGGACATGTTTGTTTTGTGAATACTGAATGTACTACTGCATTAGACAAGATAAAACATCAAATTGGAATGAGTTTTCACACCCGTAACTTACGTACAATTTTCTTGTAACTTACGTGACGGAGATGTAAGGTAACATACATTTCCCCTTTGTGGTTAATCTAGTTATGGGTGTAGCTTGATATCAGACTAGCCTTCATGAAGATTTGTAACATGCAGGACATCAATTTGGGGTAAGACCACATTAAGGATCCGTCCGCCCCAAGAGTGCACTTGAAAATACCGTTTTGGAGTGACATGCGTGAATTTGTTTCGATCGCTTTGGCATGGGACATTTTTGTTTTGTGAATACTGAATGTACTACTGCATTAGACAAGATAAAACATCAAATTAGAATGAGTTTTCACACCCGTAACTTACGTACAATTTTCTTATAACTTTATTGACGGAGATGTAAGGGTAACGTACATACCCCGTTGTGGTTAATCTAGTTATCGGTGTAGCTTGATAGCAGACTAGTCTTCGTGAAGATTTGTAACATGCAGGACATCAATTTGGGGTAAGACCACATTAAGGATCCGTCCGCCGCAAGAGTGCACTTGAAAATACCGTTTTGGAGTGATATATGCGTGAATTTTTTTCGATCACTTTCACATGAGACATATTTGTTTTGTGAATAATGAATGTAATGCTGCATTAGACCAGATAAAACACCAAATGGGAATAAGTTTTCACACCCTAACTTACGTACAATTTTCGTGTAACTTACGTGACGGAGATGAAACGGTAACATACATTCCCCTTTGTGGTTAATGTAGTTATGGGTGAAGCTTGATATCAGACTAGCCTTCGTGAAGATTTGTAACATGAAGGACATCAATTTGGGGTAAGACCACATTAAGGATCCGTCCGCCCCAAGAGTGCACTTCAAAATACCGTTTTGGAGTGATATGCGTTAATTTGTTTCGATCACTTTGACATGGGACATGTTTGTTTTGTGAATACTGAAGGTACTACTGCATTAGACGAGATAAAACATCAAATTGGAATGAGTTTTCACACCGATAACTTATGTACAATTTTCTTGTTACTTACGTGACTGAGATGTAAGGGTAACATACATTCCCCTTTGTGGTTAATCTAGTTATGGGTGTAGCTAGATAGCAGACTAGCCTTCATGAAGATTTGTAACATGCAGGACATCAATTTGGGGAAAGACCACATTAAGGATCCGTCCGCCCAAAGAGTGCACTTGAAAATACCATTTTTGGAGTGATATGCGTAAATTTTTTTTTCGATCACTTTGAGATAGGACATGTTTGTTTTGTGAATACTGAATGTACTACTGCATTAGACAAGATAAAACATCAAATCGGAATGAGTTTTCACACCCGTAACTTACGTACAATTTTCTTATAACTTTATTGACGGAGATGTAAGGGTAACGTACATTCCCTTTTGTGGTTGATCTAGTTATGGGTGTAGCTTGATAGCAGACTAGTCTTCATGAAGATTTGTAACATGCAGGACATCAATTTGGGGTAAGACCACATTAAAGATCCGTCCGCCCAAAGAGTGCACTTGAAAATACCATTTTTGGAGTGATATGCGTGAATTTGTTTCGATCACTTTGACATGGGACATATTTGTTTTGTGAATAATGGATGTAATTCTGCATTAGACCAGATAAAACACCAAATGGGAATGAGTTTTCACACCCTATCTTACGTACAATTTTCGTGTAACTTACTTGACGGAGATGTAAGGGTAACATACATACCCCTTTGTGGTTAATCAAGTTATCGGTGTAGGTAGATAGCAGACTAGCCTTCGTGAAGACTTGTAACATGCAGGACATCAGTTTGGGGTAAGACCACATTAAGGATCCGTCCGCCCCAAGAGTGCACTTGAAAATACCGTTTTGGAGTGATATATGCGTGAATTTTTTTCGATCACTTTAATATGGGACATATTTGTTTTGTGAATAATGAATGTACTACTGCATTATACCAGATAAAACAACAAATGGGAATGAGTTTTCACACCCTATCTTACGTACAATTTTCGTGTAACTTACGTGACAGAGTTGAAACGGTAACATACATACCGCGTTGTGGTTAATCTAGTTATGGGTGAAGCTTGATAGCAAAGTAGCCTTCGTGAAGATTTGTAACATGAAGGATATCAATTTGGGGTAAGACCACATTAAGGATCCGTCCGCCCCAAGAGTGCACTTGAAAATACCGTTTTGGAGTGATATATGCGTGAATTTTTTTCGATCACTTTGACATGAGACATATTTGTTTTGTGAATAATGAATGTAATACTGCATTAGACCAGATAAAACACCAAATGGGAATGAATTTTCACACCCGAACTTACGTACAATTTTCGTGTAACTTACGTGACGGAGAAGAAACGGTAACATACATTCCCCTTTGTGGTTAATCTAGTTATGGGTGAAGCTTGATATCAGACTAGCCTTCGTGAAGATTTGTAACATGAAGGACATCAATTTGGGGTAAGACCACATTAAGGATCCGTCCGCCCCAAGAGTGCACTTGAAAATACCGTTTTGGAGTGATATGCGTGAATTTGTTTCGATCACTTTGACATGGGACATGTTTGTTTTGTGAATACTGAATGTACTACTGCATTAGACAAGATAAAACATCAAATTGGAATGAGTTATCACACCCGTAACTTACGTACAATTTTCTTGAAACTTACTTGACGGAGATGTAAGGGTAACATACATTCCCCTTTGTGGTTAATCTAGTTATGGGTGTAGCTTGATAGCAGACTAGTCTTCGTGAAGATTTGTAACATGCAGGACATCAATTTGGGGTAAGACCACATTAAGGATCCGTCCGCCCCAAGAGTGCACTTGAAAATACCGTTTTGGAGTGACATGCGTGCATTTGTTTCGATCACTTTGACATGGGACATGTTTGTTTTGTGAATACTGAATGTACTACTGCATTAGACAAGACAAAACATCAAATTGGAATGAGTTTTCACACCCGTAACTTACGTACAATTTTCTTATAACTTTATTAACGGAGATGTAAGGGTAACGTACATACCCCGTTGTGGTTAATGTAGTTATCGGTGTAGCTTGATAGCAGACTAGTCTTCGTGAAGATTTGTAACATGCAGGACATCAATTTCGGGTAAGACCACATTAAGGATCCGTCCGCCGCAAGAGTGCACTTGAAAATACCGTTTTGGAGTGATATATGCGTGAATTGTTTTCGATCACTTTGACATGAGACATATTTGTTTTGTGAATAATGAATGTAATACTGCATTAGACCAGATAAAACACCAAATGGGAATGAGTTTTCACACCCTAACTTACGTACAATTTTCGTGTAACTTACGTGACGGAGATGAAACGGTAACATGCATTCCCCTTTGTGGTTAATCTAGTTATGGGTGTAGCTTGATATCAGACTAGCCTTCGTGAAGATTTGTAACATGAAGGACATAAATTTGGGGTAAGACCACATTAAGGATCAGTCCGCCCCAAGAGTGCACTTGAAAATACAGTTTTGGAGTGATATGCGTGAATTTGTTTCGATCACTTTGACATGGGACATGTTTGTTTTGTGAATACTGAATGTACTACTGCATTAGACAAGATAAAACATCAAATTGGAATGATTTTCACACCGATAACTTCCGTACAATGTTCTTGTTACTTACGTGACTGAGATGTAAGGGTAACATACATTCCCCTTTGTGGTTAATCTAGTTATGGGTGTAGCTTGATAGCAGACTAGCCTTCATGAAGATTTGTAACATGCAGGACATCAATTTGGGGAAAGACCAC
The DNA here is from genome assembly GCA_020002185.1 of Paraescarpia echinospica. NCBI lineage: Eukaryota > Metazoa > Annelida > Polychaeta > Sabellida > Siboglinidae > Paraescarpia > Paraescarpia echinospica. The sequence goes on from JAHLWY010000496.1 coordinate 25,644, forward strand.
ATTAATGATCCGTCCGCCCAAAGAGTGCACTTGAAAATACCATTTTTGGAGTGATATGCGTAAATTTGTTTCGATCACTTTGACATAGGACATGTTTCTTTTGTGAATAATGAATGTACTACTGCATTAGAGTACCACATCAAAGTACAAAGTACCACATCAAAGATTACTGCTTAAACTAAAGGCCCATGGCATAGGAAATGGTATAATAAACTGGATAGAACAATGGTTGATTGACAGAAGACAACGTGTAGTAGTTGATGGGGAGGCTTCAAACTGGAAATCAGTATTGAGTGGGGTACCACAGGGATCAGTATTAGGTCCTATATTATTCTTAATATATATCAACGATTTGGATGATGAAATAATAAGCAAGGTGTTGAAATTTGCGGATGATACAAAAGTGTTTAGAAGGATTAAAAGTGATGGAGATAGACAGCATTTACAAGATGATCTTGACAGGTTGATCAAATGGTCTGAAAAGTGGCAAATGCTGTTCAATTTTGGGAAATGTAAATGCCTCCACACAGGACATGGGAACGAAGAAGTAGAATATACAATGGGGGGTACTGTACTAAGTACTACTGTAAAAGAAAAGGACTTAGGGTTAACCATTAGTGCTGATATGAAGGTTTCAGAGCAGTGCGGAATTGCAGCTTCAAAGGGAAATCAAATCCTTGGATTAATTAGGCGAAACATAACGTATAAGGAAAAAGAGCTAATAATACCGCTGTACAAAACAATAGTTAGGCCTCATTTAGAATATTGTATTCAAGCGTGGAGGCCATATCGCAGGAAGGACATAGATATGCTAGAAAGAGTGCAGAGGAGAGCAACTAAAATGATACTAAAACTGAGGGATCTTAGTTACGAAATACGCCTAAAAAAATGCGGTTTAACAACACTAGAGACCAGGAGATTGAGAGGAGATCAGATAGAAGTGTTTAAAATATTGAAGGGTTATGAAAATATTGATAGAAATATTTTTTTCTCAGTTAAGAAAGATAGAAGGACTAGAGGACATGAACTTACATTGGCAAAGGAGCAGAGTAGATTGGATATAAGAAAGTTTTCATTTTCACAAAGGACTGTAAATGAATGGAACAGATTACCTGCTGATTGTGTGGGTGCTAGTAGCGTGAATATGTTTAAAAATAAAATCGACACATACCTCAGACGGGCGGGATACACATAGATAAAAGGGTCGGACTCTCGATAAGCCAAAGGGCTTCCTTGTCCACCTGCCACCTAGAGTTAATTCTCTGGGTGGCAATCTTGTTAAATCTTGTTAAATTAGACAAGATACAACATCAAATGGGTATGAGTTTTCACTCCCATAACTTACGTACAATTTTCGTGTAACTTACGTGACGGAGATGAAACGGTAACATAAATTCCACTTTGTGGTTAATCTAGTTATGGATGAAGCTTGATATCAGACTACCCTTCGTGAAGATTTATAACATGCAGAAAATCAATTTAGGGTAAGACCACATTAAGGATCCGCCCGCCCAAAGAGTGCACTTGAAAATACCGTTTTGGAGTGATATGCGTTAATTTTTTTGATCACTTTGATATGGGACATGTTTGTTTTGTGAATACTGATTGTACTACTGCATTAGGCAAAATAAAACATCAAATTGGAATGAGTTTTCACACCCGTAACTTACGTACAATTTTCTTGAAACTTACTTGACGGAGATGTAAGGGTAACATACATTCCCCTTTGTGGTTAATCTAGTTATGGGTGTAGCTTGATATCAGACTAGCCTTCATGAAGGTTTGTAACATGCAGGACATCAATTTAGGGTAAGACCACTTTAAGGATCCATCCGCCCCAAGAGTGCACTTGAAAATACCGTTTTGGAGTGACATGCGTCAATTTGTTTCGATCACTTTGACATGGGACATGTTTGTTTTGTGAATACTGAATGTACTACTGCATTAGACAAGATAAAACATCAAATTGGATAGAGTTTTCACACCCGTAACTTACGTACAATTTTCTTATAACTTTATTGACGGAGATGTAAGGGTAACGTACATACCCCGTTGTGGTTAATCTAGTTATCGGTGTGGCTTGATAGCAGACTAGTCTTCGTGAAGATTTGTAACATGCAGGACATCAATTTGGGGTAAGACCACATTAAGGATCCGTCCGCCGCAAGAGTGCACTTGAAAATACCGTTTTGGAGTGATATATGCGTGAATTTTTTTCGATCACTTTGACATGAGACATATTTGTTTTGTGAATAATGAATGTAATACTGCATTAGACCAGATAAAACACCAAATTGGAATGAGTTTTCACACCCTAACTTACGTACAATTTTCGTGTAACTTACGTGACGGAGATGAAATGGTAACATACATTCCCCTTTGTGGTTAATCTAGTTATGGGTGAAGCTTGATAGCAGACTAGCCTTCGTGAAGATTTGTAACATGCAGGACATCAATTTGGGGTAAGACCACATTAAGGATCCGTCCGCCCAAAGAGTGCACTTGAAAATACAATTTTTGGAGTGATATGCGTGAATTTGTTTCGATCACTTTGATATGGGACATGTTTTGTTTTGTGAATACTGAATGTACTACTACATTAGACAAGATAAAACATCAAATTGGAATGAGTTTTCACACCCATAACTTACGTACAATTTCGTGTAACTTACGTGACGGAGATGAAATGGTAACATACATTCCCCTTGGGGTTAATCTAGTTATGGGTGAAGCTTGATATCAGACTAGCCTTCGTGAAGATTTGTAACATGCAGGACATCAATTTGGAGTAAGTCCACATTAAGGATCAGTCAGACCCAAGAGTGCACTTGAAAATACCGTTTTGGAGTGATATGCGTGAATTTGTTTCGATCACTTTGACATGGGACATGTTTGTTTTGTGAATACTGAATGTACTACTGCATTAGACAAGATAAAACATCAAATTGGAATAAGTTTTCACACCGATAACTTACGTACATTTTTCTTGTTACTTACGTGACTGAGATGTAAGGGTAACATACATTCCCCTTTGTGGTTAATCTAGTTATGGGTGTAGCTTGATAGCAGACTACCCTTCATGAAGATTTGTAATATGCAGGACATCAATTTGGGGAAAGACCACATTAATGATCCGTCCGCCCAAAGAGTGCACTTAAAAATACAATTTTTGGAGTGATATGCGTAAATTTGTTTCGATCACTTTGACATAGGACATGTTTCTTTTGAGAATACTGAATGTACTACTGCATTAGACAAGATAAAACACCAAATTGGAATGAGTTTTCACACCCGTAACTTACGTACAATTTTGTTATAACTTTATTGACGGAGATGTAAGGGTAACGTACATACCCCGTTGTGGTTAATCTAGTTATCGGTGTGGCTTGATAGCAGACTAGTCTTCGTGAAGATTTGTAACATGCAGGACATCAATTTGGGGTAAGACCACATTAAGGATCCGTCCGCCGCAAGAGTGCATTTGAAAATACCGTTTTGGAGTGATATATGCGTGAATTTTTTTCGATCACTTTGACATGAGACATATTTGTTTTGTGAATAATGAATGTAATAATGCATTAGACCAGATAAAACACCAAATTGGAATGAGTTTTCACACCCTAACTTACGTACAATTTTCGTGTAACTTACGTGACGGAGATGAAATGGTAACATACATTCCCCTTTGTGGTTAATCTAGTTATCGGTGTGGCTTGATAGCAGACTAGTCTTCGTGAAGATTTGTAACATGCAGGACATCAATTTGGGGTAAGACCACATTAATGATCCGTCCGCCCAAAGAGTGCACTTGAAAATACAATTTTTGGAGTGATATGCGTAAATTTGTTTCGATCACTTTGATATAGGACATGTTTCTTTTGTGAATAATGAATGTACTACTGCATTAGACAAGATACAACATCAAATGGGTATGAGTTTTCACACCCATAACTTACGTACAATTTTCGTGTAACTTACGTGACTGAGATGAAATGGTAACATACATTCCCCCTTGGGGTTAATCTAGTTATGGGTGAAGCTTGATATCAGACTAGCCTTCGTGAAGATTTGTAACATGCAGGACATCAATTTGGAGTAAGTCCACATTAAGGATCAGTCAGACCCAAGAGTGCACTTGAAAATACCGTTTTGGAGTGATATGCGTGAATTTGTTTCGATCACTTTGACATGGGACATGTTTGTTTTGTGAATACTGAATGTACTACTGCATTAGACAAGATAAAACATCAAATTGGAATGAGTTTTCACACCGATAACTTACGTACATTTTTCTTGTTACTTACGTGACTGAGATGTAAGGGTAACATACATTCCCCTTTGTGGTTAATCTAGTTATGGGTGTAGCTTGATAGCAGACTACCCTTCATGAAGATTTGTAACATGCAGGACATCAATTTGGGGAAAGACCACATTAATGATCCGTCCGCCCAAAGAGTGCACTTGAAAATACCATTTTTGGAGTGATATGCGTAAATTTGTTTCGATCACTTTGACATAGGACATGTTTCTTTTGTGAATAATGAATGTACTACTGCATTAGACAAGATACAACATCAAATGGGTATGAGTTTTCACACCCATAACTTACGTACAATTTTCGTGTAACTTACGTGACGGAGATGAAACGGTAACATAAATTCCACTTTGTGGTTAATCTAGTTATGGATGAAGCTTGATATCAGACTACCCTTCGTGAAGATTTATAACATGCAGAAAATCAATTTAGGGTAAGACCACATTAAGGATCCGCCCGCCCAAAGAGTGCACTTGAAAATACCGTTTTGGAGTGATATGCGTTAATTTGTTTGATCACTTTGATATGGGACATGTTTGTTTTGTGAATACTGATTGTACTACTGCATTAGGCAAAATAAAACATCAAATTGGAATGAGTTTTCACACCCGTAACTTACGTACAATTTTCTTGAAACTTACTTGACGGAGATGTAAGGGTAACATACATTCCCCTTTGTGGTTAATCTAGTTATGGGTGTAGCTTGATATCAGACTAGCCTTCATGAAGGTTTGTAACATGCAGTACATCAATTTAGGGTAAGACCACTTTAAGGATCCATCCGCCCCAAGAGTGCACTTGAAAATACCGTTTTGGAGTGACATGCGTAAATTTGTTTCGATCACTTTGACATGGGACATGTTTGTTTTGTGAATACTGAATGTACTACTGCATTAGACAAGATAAAACATCAAATTGGATAGAGTTTTCACACCCGTAACTTACGTACAATTTTCTTATAACTTTATTGACGGAGATGTAAGGGTAACGTACATACCCCGTTGTGGTTAATCTAGTTATCGGTGTGGCTTGATAGCAGACTAGTCTTCGTGAAGATTTGTAACATGCAGGACATCAATTTGGGGTAAGACCACATTAAGGATCCGTCCGCCGCAAGAGTGCATTTGAAAATACCGTTTTGGAGTGATATATGCGTGAATTTTTTTCGATCACTTTGACATGAGACATATTTGTTTTGTGAATAATGAATGTAATAATGCATTAGACCAGATAAAACACCAAATTGGAATGAGTTTTCACACCCTAACTTACGTACAATTTTCGTGTAACTTACGTGACGGAGATGAAATGGTAACATACATTCCCCTTTGTGGTTAATCTAGTTATGGGTGAAGCTTGATATCAGACTAGCCTTCGTGAAGATTTGTAACATGAAGGACATCAATTTGGGGAAAGACCACATTAATGATCCGTCCGCCCAAAGAGTGCACTTGAAAATACAATTTTTGGAGTGATATGCGTAAATTTGTTTCGATCACTTTGATATATTACATGTTTCTTTTGTGAATAATGAATGTACTACTGCATTAGACAAGATACAACATCAAATGGGTATGAGTTTTCACACCCATAACTTACGTACAATTTTCGTGTAACTTACGTGACTGAGATGAAATGGTAACATACATTCCCCCTTGGGGTTAATCTAGTTATGGGTGAAGCTTGATATCAGACTAGCCTTCGTGAAGATTTGTAACATGCAGGACATCAATTTGGAGTAAGTCCACATTAAGGATCAGTCAGACCCAAGAGTGCACTTGAAAATACCGTTTTGGAGTGATATGCGTGAATTTGTTTCGATCACTTTGACATGGGACATGTTTGTTTTGTGAATACTGAATGTACTACTGCATTAGACAAGATAAAACATCAAATTGGAATAAGTTTTCACACCGATAACTTACGTACATTTTTCTTGTTACTTACGTGACTGAGATGTAAGGGTAACATACATTCCCCTTTGTGGTTAATCTAGTTATGGGTGTAGCTTGATAGCAGACTACCCTTCATGAAGATTTGTAATATGCAGGACATCAATTTGGGGAAAGACCACATTAATGATCCGTCCGCCCAAAGAGTGCACTTAAAAATACAATTTTTGGAGTGATATGCGTAAATTTGTTTCGATCACTTTGACATAGGACATGTTTCTTTTGAGAATACTGAATGTACTACTGCATTAGACAAGATAAAACACCAAATTGGAATGAGTTTTCACACCCGTAACTTACGTACAATTTTGTTATAACTTTATTGACGGAGATGTAAGGGTAACGTACATACCCCGTTGTGGTTAATCTAGTTATCGGTGTGGCTTGATAGCAGACTAGTCTTCGTGAAGATTTGTAACATGCAGGACATCAATTTGGGGTAAGACCACATTAAGGATCCGTCCGCCGCAAGAGTGCATTTGAAAATACCGTTTTGGAGTGATATATGCGTGAATTTTTTTCGATCACTTTGACATGAGACATATTTGTTTTGTGAATAATGAATGTAATAATGCATTAGACCAGATAAAACACCAAATTGGAATGAGTTTTCACACCCTAACTTACGTACAATTTTCGTGTAACTTACGTGACGGAGATGAAATGGTAACATACATTCCCTTTTGTGGTTAATCTAGTTATGGGTGAAGCTTGATATCAGACTAGCCTTCGTGAAGATTTGTAACATGAAGGACATCAATTTGGGGAAAGACCACATTAATGATCCGTCCGCCCAAAGAGTGCACTTGAAAATACAATTTTTGGAGTGATATGCGTAAATTTGTTTCGATCACTTTGATATATTACATGTTTCTTTTGTGAATAATGAATGTACTACTGCATTAGACAAGATACAACATCAAATGGGTATGAGTTTTCACACCCATAACTTACGTACAATGTTCGTGTAACTTACGTGACTGAGATGAAATGGTAACATACATTCCCCCTTGGGGTTAATCTAGTTATGGGTGAAGCTTGATATCAGACTAGCCTTCGTGAAGATTTGTAACATGCAGGACATCAATTTGGAGTAAGTCCACATTAAGGATCAGTCAGACCCAAGAGTGCACTTGAAAATACCGTTTTGGAGTGATATGCGTGAATTTGTTTCGATCACTTTGACATGGGACATGTTTGTTTTGTGAATACTGAATGTACTACTGCATTAGACAAGATAAAACATCAAATTGGAATGAGTTTTCACACCGATAACTTACGTACAATTTTCTTGTTACTTACGTGACTGAGATGTAAGGGTAACATACATTCCCCTTTGTGGTTAATCTAGTTATGTGTGTAGCTTGATAGCAGACTACCCTTCATGAAGATTTGTAACATGCAGGACATCAATTTGGGGAAAGACCACATTAATGATCCGTCCGCCCAAAGAGTGCACTTGAAAATACAATTTTTGGAGTGATATGCGTAAATTTGTTTCGATCACTTTGACATAGGACATGTTTCTTTTGTGAATACTGAATGTACTACTGCATTAGACAAGATACAACATCAAATGGGTATGAGTTTTCACACCCATAACTTACGTACAATTTTCGTGTAACTTACGTGACGGAGATGAAACGGTAACATAAATTCCAATTTTTGTGGTTAATCTAGTTATGGATGAAGCTTGATATCAGACTACCCTTCGTGAAGATTTATAACATGCAGGAAATCAATTTAGGGTAAGACCACATTAAGGATCCGCCCGCCCAAAGAGTGCACTTGGAAAATACCGTTTTGGAGTGATATGCGTGAATTTTTTTCGATCACTTTGATATGGGACATGTTTGTTTTGTGAATACTGAATGTACTACTGCATTAGGCAAAATAAAACATCAAATTGGAATGAGTTTTCACACCCGTAACTTACCTACAATTTTCTTGAAACTTACTTGAAGGAGATGTAAGGGTAACATACATTCCCCTTTGTGGTTAATCTAGATATGGGTGTAGCTTGATAGCAGACTAGCCTTCATGAAGATTTGTAACATGCAGGACATCAATTTGGGGAAAGACCACATTAAGGATCCGTCCGCCGCAAGAGTGCACTTGAAAATACCGTTTTGGAGTGATATATGCGTGAATTTTTTTCGATCACTTTGACATCAGACATATTTGTTTTGTGAATAATGAATGTAATACTGCATTAGACCAGATAAAACACCAAATGGGAATGAGTTTTCACACCCTAACTTAAGTACAATTTTCGTGTAACTTACGTGACGGAGATGAAACGGTAACATACATTCCCCTTTGTGGTTAATCTAGTTATGTGTGAAGCTTGATATCAGACTAGCCTTCGTGAAGATTTGTAACATGAAGGACATCAATTTGGGGTAAGACCACATTAAGGATCCGTCCGCCCCAAGAGTGCACTTGAAAATACCGTTTTGGAGTGATATGCGTGAATTTGTTTCGATCACTTTGACATGGGACATGTTTGTTTTGTGAATACTGAATGTACTACTGCATTAGACAAGATAAAACATCAAATTGGAATGAGTTTTCACACCCGTAACTTACGTACAATTTTCTTGAAACTTACTTGACGGAGATGTAAGGGTAACATACATTCCCCTTTGTGGTTAATCTAGTTATGGGTGTAGCTTGATAGCAGACTAGCCTTCATGAAGATTTGTAACATGCAGGACATCAATTTGGGGTAAGACCACATTAAGGATCCGTCCGCCCAAAGAGTGCACTTGAAAATACCGTTTTGGAGTGACATGCGTGAATTTGTTTCGATCGCTTTGACATGGGACATGTTTGTTTTGTGAATACTGAATGTACTACTGCATTAGACAAGATAAAACATCAAATTAGAATGAGTTTTCACACCCGTAACTTACGTACAATTTTCGTGTAACTTACGTGACGGAGATGAAACGGTAACATACATTCCCCTTTGTGGTTAATGTAGTTATGGGTGAAGCTTGATATCAGACTAGCCTTCGTGAAGATTTGTAACATGAAGGACATCAATTTGGGGTAAGACCACATTAAGGATCCGTCCGCCCCAAGAGTGCACTTCAAAATACCGTTTTGGAGTGATATGCGTTAATTTGTTTCGATCACTTTGACATGGGACATGTTTGTTTTGTGAATACTGAAGGTACTACTGCATTAGACGAGATAAAACATCAAATTGGAATGAGTTTTCACACCGATAACTTATGTACAATTTTCTTGTTACTTACGTGACTGAGATGTAAGGGTAACATACATTCCCCTTTGTGGTTAATCTAGTTATGGGTGTAGCTAGATAGCAGACTAGCCTTCATGAAGATTTGTAACATGCAGGACATCAATTTGGGGAAAGACCACATTAAGGATCCGTCCGCCCAAAGAGTGCACTTGAAAATACCATTTTTGGAGTGATATGCGTAAATTTGTTTCGATCACTTTGAGATAGGACATGTTTGTTTTGTGAATACTGAATGTACTACTGCATTAGACAAGATAAAACACCAAATGGGAATGAGTTTTCACACCCTATCTTACGTACAATTTTCGTGTAACTTACTTGACGGAGATGTAAGGGTAACATACATACCCCTTTGTGGTTAATCAAGTTATCGGTGTAGGTAGATAGCAGACTAGCCTTCGTGAAGACTTGTAACATGCAGGACATCAATTTGGGGTAAGACCACATTAAGGATCCGTCCGCCCCAAGAGTGCACTTGAAAATACCGTTTTGGAGTGATATATGCGTGAATTTTTTTCGATCACTTTAATATGGGACATATTTGTTTTGTGAATAATGAATGTACTACTGCATTATACCAGATAAAACAACAAATGGGAATGAGTTTTCACACCCTATCTTACGTACAATTTTCGTGTAACTTACGTGACAGAGTTGAAACGGTAACATACATACCGCGTTGTGGTTAATCTAGTTATGGGTGAAGCTTGATAGCAAAGTAGCCTTCGTGAAGATTTGTAACATGAAGGATATCAATTTGGGGAAAGACCACATTAAGGATCCGTCCGCCCCAAGAGTGCACTTGAAAATACCGTTTTGGAGTGATATATGCGTGAATTTTTTTCGATCACTTTGACATGAGACATATTTGTTTTGTGAATAATGAATGTAATACTGCATTAGACCAGATAAAACACCAAATGGGAATGAATTTTCACACCCGAACTTACGTACAATTTTCGTGTAACTTACGTGACGGAGAAGAAACGGTAACATACATTCCCCTTTGTGGTTAATCTAGTTATGGGTGAAGCTTGATATCAGACTAGCCTTCGTGAAGATTTGTAACATGAAGGACATCAATTTGGGGTAAGACCACATTAAGGATCCGTCCGCCCCAAGAGTGCACTTGAAAATACCGTTTTGGAGTGATATGCGTGAATTTGTTTCGATCACTTTGACATGGGACATGTTTGTTTTGTGAATACTGAATGTACTACTGCATTAGACAAGATAAAACATCAAATTGGAATGAGTTATCACACCCGTAACTTACGTACAATTTTCTTGAAACTTACTTGACGGAGATGTAAGGGTAACATACATTCCCCTTTGTGGTTAATCTAGTTATGGGTGTAGCTTGATAGCAGACTAGTCTTCGTGAAGATTTGTAACATGCAGGACATCAATTTGGGGTAAGACCACATTAAGGATCCGTCCGCCGCAAGAGTGCACTTGAAAATACCGTTTTGGAGTGATATATGTGTGAATTTTTTTCGATCACTTTGACATGAGACATATTTGTTTTGTGAATAATGAGTGTACTACTGCATTAGACCAGATAAAACACGAAATGGGAATGAGTTTTCACACCCTAACTTACGTACAATTTTCGTGTAACTTACGTGACGGAGATGAAACGGTAACATACATTCCCCTTTGTGGTTAATCTAGTTATGGGTGTAGCTTGATATCAGACTAGCCTTCGTGAAGATTTGTAACATGAAGGACATCAATTTGGGGTAAGACCACATTAAGGATCCGTCCGCCCCAAGAGTGCACTTGAAAATACCGTTTTGGAGTGATATGCGTGAATTTGTTTCGATCACTTTGATATGGGACATGTTTGTTTTGTGAATACTGAATGTACTACTGCATTAGACGAGATAAAACATCAAATTGGAATGAGTTTTCACACCGATAACTTACGTACAATTTTCTTGTTACTTACGTGACTGAGATGTAAGGGTAACATACATTCCCCTTTGTGGTTCATCTAGTTATGGGTGTAGCTAGATAGCAGACTAGCCTTCATGAAGATTTGTAACATGCAGGACATCAATTTGGGGAAAGACCACATTAAGGATCCGTCCGCCCAAAGAGTGCACTTGAAAATACCATTTTTGGAGTGATATGCGTAAATTTGTTTCGATCACTTTGACATAGGACATGTTTGTTTTGTGAATACTGAATGTACTACTGCATTAGACAAGATAAAACATCAAATCGGAATGAGTTTTCACACCCGTAACTTACGTACAATTTTCTTATAACTTTATTGACGGAGATGTAAGGGTAACGTACATTCCCTTTTGTGGTTGATCTAGTTATGGGTGTAGCTTGATAGCAGACTAGTCTTCATGAAGATTTGTAACATGCAGGACATCAATTTGGGGTAAGACCACATTAAAGATCCGTCCGCCCAAAGAGTGCACTTGAAAATACAATTTTTGGAGTGATATGCGTGAATTTGTTTCGATCACTTTGACATGGGACATATTTGTTTTGTGAATAATGGATGTACTTCTGCATTAGACCAGATAAAACACCAAATGGGAATGAGTTTTCACACCCTATCTTACGTACAATTTTCGTGTAACTTACTTGACGGAGATGTAAGGGTAACATACATACCCCTTTGTGGTTAATCAAGTTATCGGTGTAGCTTGATAGCAGACTAGCCTTCGTGAAGACTTGTAACATGCAGGACATCAATTTGGGGTAAGACCACATTAAGGATCCGTCCGCCACAAGAGTGCACTTGAAAATACCGTTTTGGAGTGATATATGCGTGAATTTTTTTCGATCACTTTGACATGGGACATGTTTGTTTTGTGAATACTGAATGTACTACTGCATTAGACAAGATAAAACATCAAATTGGAATGAGTTTTCCCACCCGTAACTTACGTACAATTTTCTTGAAACTTACTTGACGTAGATGTAAGGGTAACATACATTCTCCTTTGTGTTCAATCTAATTATGGGTGAAGCCTGTTATCAGACTAGCCTTCGTGAAGATTTGTAACATGGAGGATATCAATTTGGGGTAAGACCACATTAAGGATCCGTCCGCCCACAGAGTGCACTTGAAAATACAATTTTTGGAGTGATATGCGTGAATTTGTTTCGATCACTTTGACATGGGACATGTTTGTTTTGTGAATACTGAATGTACTACTACATTAGACAACATAAAACATCAAATTGGAATGAGTTTTCACACCCGTAACTTACGTACAATTTTCTTATAACTTTCTTGACGGAGATGTAAGGGTAACATACATTCCCCTTTGTGCTTAATCTAGTTATGGGTGTAGCTTGATAGCAGACTAGCTTTCGTGAAGATTTGTAACATGCAGGACATAAATTTGGGGTAAGATCACATTAAGGATCCGTCCGCCCCAAGAGTGCACTTAACAATACCGTTTTGGAGTGATATATGCGTGAATTCTTTTCGATCACTTTGACATGGGACATATTTGTTTTGTGAATAATGAATGTACTACTGCATTAGACCAGATAAAACACCAAATTGGAATGAGTTTTCACACCCTAACTTACGTACAATTTTCGTGTAACTTACGTGACGGAGATGAAACGTTAACATACATTCCCCTTTGTGGTTAATCTAGTTATGGGTGAAGCTTGATATCAGACTAGCCTTCGTGAAGATTTGTAACATGAAGGACATCAATTTGGGGTAAGACCACATTAAGGATCCGTCCGCCCCAAGAGTGCACTTCAAAATACCGTTTTGGAGTGATATGCGTTAATTTGTTTCGATCACTTTGACATGGGACATGTTTGTTTTGTGAATACTGAAGGTACTACTGCATTAGACGAGATAAAACATCAAATTGGAATGAATTTTCACACCGATAACTTATGTACAATTTTCTTGTTACTTACGTGACTGAGATGTAAGGGTAACATACATACCCCTTTGTGGTTAATCTAGTTATGGGTGTAGCTAGATAGCAGACTAGCCTTCATGAAGATTTGTAACATGCAGGACATCAATTTGGGGAAAGACCACATTAAGGATCCGTCCGCCCAAAGAGTGCACTTGAAAATACCATTTTTGGAGTGATATGCGTAAATTTGTTTCGATCACTTTGATATAGGACATGTTTGTTTTGTGAATACTGAATGTACTACTGCATTAGACAAGATAAAACATCAAATCGGAATGAGTTTTCACACCCGTAACTTACGTACAATTTTCTTATAACTTTATTGACGGAGATGTAAGGGTAACGTACATTCCCTTTTGTGGTTGATCTAGTTATGGGTGTAGCTTGATAGCAGACTAGTCTTCATGAAGATTTGTAACATGCAGGACATCAATTTGGGGTAAGACCACATTAAAGATCCGTCCGCCCAAAGAGTGCACTTGAAAATACCATTTTTGGAGTGATATGCGTGAATTTGTTTCGATCACTTTGACATGGGACATATTTGTTTTGTGAATAATGGATGTACTTCTGCATTAGACCAGATAAAACACCAAATGGGAATGAGTTTTCACACCCTATCTTACGTACAATTTTCGTGTAACTTACTTGACGGAGATGTAAGGGTAAAATACATACCCCTTTGTGGTTAATCTAGTTATCGGTGTAGCTTGATAGCAGACGAGCCTTCGTGAAGACTTGTAACATGCAGGACATCAATTTGGGGTAAGACCACATTAAGGATCCGTCCGCCCCAAGAATGCACTTGAAAATACCGTTTTGGAGTGATATGCGTGAATTTTTTTCGATCACTTTGATATGGGACATGTTTGTTTTGTGAATACTGAATGTACTGCAACATTACACAAGATAAAACATCAAATTGGAATGAGTTTTCACACCCGTAACTTACGTACAATTTTCTTGAAACTTACTTGACGGAGATGTAAGGGTAACATACATTCTCCTTTGTGGTTAATCTAATTATGGGTGTAGCTTGATATCAGACTAGCCTTCATGAAGATTTGTAACATGCAGGACATCAATTTGGGGTAAGACCACATTAAGGATCCGTCCGCCCCAAGAGTGCACTTGAAAATACCGTTTTGGAGTGACATGCGTGAATTTGTTTCGATCGCTTTGGCATGGGACATTTTTGTTTTGTGAATACTGAATGTACTACTGCATTAGACAAGATAAAACATCAAATTAGAATGAGTTTTCACACCCGTAACTTACGTACAATTTTCTTATAACTTTATTGACGGAGATGTAAGGGTAACGTACATACCCCGTTGTGGTTAATCTAGTTATCGGTGTAGCTTGATAGCAGACTAGTCTTCGTGAAGATTTGTAACATGCAGGACATCAATTTGGGGTAAGACCACATTAAAGATCCGTCCGCCGCAAGAGTGCACTTGAAAATACCGTTTTGGAGTGATATATGCGTGAATTTGTTTCGATAACTTTCACATGAGACATATTTGTTTTGTGAATAATGAATGTAATACTGCATTAGACCAGATAAAACACCAAATGGGAATAAGTTTTCACACCCTAACTTACGTACAATTTTCGTGTAACTTACGTGACGGAGATGAAACGGTAACATACATTCCCCTTTGTGATTAATGTAGTTATGGGTGAAGATTGATATCAGACTAGCCTTCGTGAAGATTTGTAACATGCAGGACATCAATTTGGGGTAAGACCACATTAAGGATCCGTCCGCCGGAAGAGTGCACTTGAAAATACCGTTTTGGAGTGATATATGTGTGAATTTTTTTCGATCACTTTGACATGAGACATATTTGTTTTGTGAATAATGAATGTACTACTGCATTAGACCAGATAAAACACCAAATGGGAATGAGTTTTCACAGCGATAACTTACGTACAATTTTCTTATAACTTTATTGACGGAGATGTAAGGGTAACGTACATTCCCTTTTGTGGTTAATCTAGTTATGGGTGTAGCTTGATAGCAGACTAGTCTTCATGAAGATTTGTAACATGCAGGACATCAATTTGGGGTAAGACCACATTAAGGATCCGTCCGCCCAAAGAGTGCACTTGAAAATACATTTTTGGAGTGATATGCGTGAATTTGTTTCGATCACTTTGACATGGGACATATTTGTTTTGTGAATAATGGATGTACTTCTGCATTAGACCAGATAAAACACCAAATGGGAATGAGTTTTCACACCCTATCTTACGTACAATTTTCGTGTAACTTACTTGACGGAGATGTAAGGGTAACATACATACCCCTTTGTGGTTAATCAAGTTATCGGTGTACCTTGATAGCAGACTAGCCTTCGTGAAGACTTGTAACATGCAGGACATCAATTTGGGGTAAGACCACATTAAGGATCCGTCCGCCCCAAGAGAGCACTTGAAAATACCGTTTTGGAGTGATATATGCGTGAATTTTTTTCGATCACTTTAATATGGGACATATTTGTTTTGTGAATAATGAATGTACTACTGCATTTTACCAGATAAAACACCAAATGGGAATGAGTTTTCACACCCTATCTTACGTACAATTTTCGTGTAACTTACTTGACGGAGATGTAAGGGTAACATACATACCCCTTTGTGGTTAATCTAGTTATCGGTGTAGCTTGATAGCAGACGAGCCTTCGTGAAGACTTGTAACATGCAGGACATCAATTTGGGGTATGACCACATTAAAGATCCGTCCGCCGCAAGAGTGCACTTGAAAATACCGTTTTGGAGTGATATATGCGTGAATTTTTTTCGATCAGTTTCACATGAGACATATTTGTTTTGTGAATAATGAATGTAATGCTGCATTAGACCAGATAAAACACCAAATGGGAATAAGTTTTCACACCCTAACTTACGTACAATTTTCGTGTAACTTACGTGACGGAGATGAAACGGTAACATACATTCCCCTTTGTGGTTAATGTAGTTATGGGTGAAGCTTGATATCAGACTAGCCTTCGTGAAGATTTGTAACATGCAGGACATCAATTTGGGGTAAGACCACATTAAGGATCCGTCCGCCGCAAGAGTGCACTTGAAAATACCGTTTTGGAGTGATATATGTGTGAATTTTTTTTGGATCACTTTGACATGAGACATATTTGTTTTGTGAATAATGAATGTACTACTGCATTAGACCAGATAAAACACCAAATGGGAATGAGTTTTCACAGCGATAACTTACGTACAATTTTCTTATAACTTTATTGACGGAGATGTAAGGGTAACGTACATTCCCTTTTTTGGTTAATCTAGTTATGGGTGTAGCTTGATAGCAGACTAGTCTTCATGAAGATTTGTAACATGCAGGACATCAATTTGGGGTAAGACCACATTAAGGATCCGTCCGCCCAAAGAGTGCACTTGAAAATACAATTTTTGGAGTGATATGCGTGAATTTGTTTCGATCACTTTGACATGGGACATATTTGTTTTGTGAATAATGGATGTACTTCTGCATTAGACCAGATAAAACGCCAAATGGGAATGAGTTTTCACACTCTATCTTACGTACAATTTTCGTGTAACTTACTTGACGGAGATGTAAGGGTAACATACATACCCCTTTGTGGTTAATCAAGTTATCGGTGTAGCTTGATAGCAGACTAGCCTTCGTGAAGACTTGTAACATGCAGGACATCAATTTGGGGTAAGACCACATTAAGGATCCGTCCGCCCCAAGAGTGCACTTGAAAATACCGTTTTGGAGTGATATATGCGTGAATTTTTTTCGATCACTTTAATATGGGACATATTTGTTTTGTGAATAATGAATGTACTACTGCATTATACCAGATAAAACACCAAATGGGAATGAGTTTTCACACCCTATCTTACGTACAATTTTCGTGTAACTTACGTGACAGAGTTGAAACGGTAACGTACATACCGCGTTGTGGTTAATCTAGTTATGGGTGAAACTTGATAGCAAACTAGCCTTCGTGAAGATTTGTAACATGAAGGATATCAATTTGGGGTCAGACCACATTAAGGATCCGTCCGCCCCAAGACTGCACTTGAAAATACAGTTTTGGAGTGATATATGCGTGAATTTTTTTCGATCACTTTGACATGAGACATATTTGTTTTGTGAATAATGAATGTAATACTGCATTAGACCAGATAAAACACCAAATGGGAATGAGTTTTCACACCCTAACTTACGTACAATTTTCGTGTAACTTTCGTGACGGAGATGAAACGGTAACATACATTCCCCTTTGTGGTTAATCTAGTTATGGGTGAAGCTTGATATCAGACTAGCCTTCGTGAAGATTTGTAACATCAAGGACATCAATTTGGGGTAAGACCACATTAAGGATCCGTCCGCCCCAAGAGTGCACTTGAAAATACCGTTTTGGAGTGATATGCGTGAATTTGTTTCGATCACTTTGACATGGGACATGTTTGTTTTGTGAATACTGAATGTACTACTGCATTAGACAAGATAAAACATCAAATTGGAATGAGTTTTCACACCCGTAACTTACGTACAATTTTCTTGTAACTTACGTGACGGAGATGAAACGGTAACATACATTCCCCTTTGTGGTTAATCTAGTTATGGGTGTAGCTTGATATCAGACTAGCCTTCGTGAAGATTTGTAACATGCAGGACATCAATTTGGGGTAAGACCACATTAAGGATCCGTCCGCCCCAAGAGTGCACTTGAAAATACCGTTTTGGAGTGATATGCGTGAATTTGTTTCGATCACTTTGATATGGGACATGTTTGTTTTGTGAATACTGAATGTACTACTGCATAAGACGAGATAAAACATCAAATTGGAATGAGTTTTCACACCGATAACTTACGTACAATTTTCTTGTTACTTACGTGACTAAGATGTAAGGGTAACATACATTCCCCTTTGTGGTTAATCTAGTTATGGGTGTAGCTAGATAGCAGACTAGCCTTCATGAAGATTTGTAACATGCTGGACATCAATTTGGGGACAGACCACATTAAGGATCCGTCCGCCCAAAGAGTGCACTTGAAAATACAATTTTTGGATTGATATGCGTAAATTTGTTTCGATCACTTTGACATAGGACATGTTTGTTTTGTGAATACTGAATGTACTACTGCATTAGACAAGATAAAACATCAAATTGGAATGAGTTTTCACACTCGTAACTTACGTACAATTTTCTTATAACTTTATTGACGGAGATGTAAGGGTAACGTACATTCCCTTTTGTGGTTAATCTAGTTATGGGTGTAGCTTGATAGCAGACTAGTCTTCATGAAGATTTGTAACATGCAGGACATCAATTTGGGGTAAGACCACATTAAGGATCCGTCCGCCCAAAGAGTGCACTTGAAAATACCATTTTTGGGGTGATATGCGTGAATTTGTTTCGATCACTTTGACATGGGACATATTTGTTTTGTGAATAATGGATGTACTTCTGCATTAGACCAGATAAAACACCAAATGGGAATGAGTTTTCACACCCTAACTTACGTACAATTTTCGTGTAACTTACTTGACGGAGATGTAAGGGTAACATACATACCCCTTTGTGGTTAATCTAGTTATCGGTGTAGCTTGATAGCAGACTAGCCTTCGTGAAGACTTGTAACATGCAGGACATCAATTTGGGGTAAGACCACATTAAGGATCCGTCCGCCCCAAGAGTGCACTTGAAAATACCGTTTTGGAGTGATATATGCGTGAATTTTTTTCGATCACTTTAATATGGGACATATTTGTTTTGTGAATAATGAATGTACTACTGCATTATACCAGATAAAACAACAAATGGGAATGAGTTTTCACACCCTATCTTACGTACAATTTTCGTGTAACTTACGTGACAGAGTTGAAACGGTAACATACATACCGCGTTGTGGTTAATCTAGTTATGGGTGAAGCTTGATAGCAAAGTAGCCTTCGTGAAGATTTGTAACATGAAGGATATCAATTTGGGGAAAGACCACATTAAGGATCCGTCCGCCCCAAGAGTGCACTTGAAAATACCGTTTTGGAGTGATATATGCGTGAATTTTTTTCGATCACTTTGACATGAGACATATTTGTTTTGTGAATAATGAATGTAATACTGCATTAGACCAGATAAAACACCAAATGGGAATGAATTTTCACACCCGAACTTACGTACAATTTTCGTGTAACTTACGAGACGGAGAAGAAACGGTAACATACATTCCCCTTTGTGGTTAATCTAGTTATGGGTGAAGCTTGATATCAGACTAGCCTTCGTGAAGATTTGTAACATGAAGGACATCAATTTGGGGTAAGACCACATTAAGGATCCGTCCGCCCCAAGAGTGCACTTGAAAATACCGTTTTGGAGTGATATGCGTGAATTTGTTTCGATCACTTTGACATGGGACATGTTTGTTTTGTGAATACTGAATGTACTACTGCATTAGACAAGATAAAACATCAAATTGGAATGAGTTTTCACACCCGTAACTTACGTACAATTTTCTTGAAACTTACTTGACGGAGATGTAAGGGTAACATACATTCCCCTTTGTGGTTCATCTAGTTATGGGTGTAGCTAGATAGCAGACTAGCCTTCATGAAGATTTGTAACATGCAGGACATCAATTTGGGGAAAGACCACATTAAGGATCCGTCCGCCCAAAGAGTGCACTTGAAAATACCATTTTTGGAGTGATATGCGTAAATTTTTTTTTCGATCACTTTGAGATAGGACATGTTTGTTTTGTGAATACTGAATGTACTACTGCATTAGACAAGATAAAACATCAAATCGGAATGAGTTTTCACACCCGTAACTTACGTACAATTTTCTTATAACTTTATTGACGGAGATGTAAGGGTAACGTACATTCCCTTTTGTGGTTGATCTAGTTATGGGTGTAGCTTGATAGCAGACTAGTCTTCATGAAGATTTGTAACATGCAGGACATCAATTTGGGGTAAGACCACATTAAAGATCCGTCCGCCCAAAGAGTGCACTTGAAACTACAAATTTTGTGTCATATGCGTCAATTTTTTTCAATCATTTTGACATGGGACATGTTTGTTTTGTGGAATAATGGATGTATTCTCTGCATTAGACTAGATAAAACACCAAATGTCGAGTTCTTTCACACCCTAACTTACGTACAATTTTCGTGTAACTTTACGACGGAGATGAAACGGAAAAACATACATTCCCCCTTGTGGTTAACGAAGTTATGGGTGAAGCTTGATATCAGACTAGCCTTCGTGAAGATTTAGGCCACGAAGGACACGTAATTTGGGGTAAGACCACATTATGATCCGTCCGCCCCAAGAGAGTGCACTTGAAAATTGTTTTGGAGTGATATGCGTGAATTGTTTCGATCACTTTGACATGGGACACGTTTGTTTCGAGAATACTGAATGTACTACTGCATTAGACAAGATAAAACATCAAATTGGAATGAGTTTTCACACCCGTAACTTACGTACAATTTTCTTGAAACTTACTTGACGGAGATGTAAGGGTAACATACATTCCCCTTTGTGGTTAATCTAGTTATGGGTGTAGCTTGATAGCAGACTAGTCTTCATGAAGATTTGTAACATGCAGGACATCAATTTGGGGTAAGACCACATTAAGGATCCGTCCGCCCAAAGAGTGCACTTGAAAATACCATTTTTGGAGTGATATGCGTGAATTTGTTTCAATCACTTTGACATGGGACATATTTGTTTTGTGAATAATGGATGTACTTCTGCATTAGACCAGATAAAACACCAAATGGGAATGAGTTTTCACACCCTATCTTACGTACAATTTTTGTGTAACTTACTTGACGGAGATGTAAGGGTAACATACATACCCCTTTGTGGTTAATCAAGTTATCGGTGTAGCTTGATAGCAGACTAGCCTTCGTGAAGACTTGTAACATGCAGGACATCAATTTGGGGTAAGACCACATTAAGGGTCCGTCCGCCCCAAGAGTGCACTTGAAAATACCGTTTTGGAGTGATATATACGTGAATTTTTTTCGATCACTTTAATATGGGACATATTTGTTTTGTGAATAATGAATGTACTACTGCATTATACCAGATAAAACACCAAATGGGAATGAGTTTTCACACACTATCTTACGTACAATTTTCGTGTAACTTACGTGACAGAGTTGAAACGGTAACATACATACCGCGTTGTGGTTAATCTAGTTATGGGTGAAGATTGATAGCAAACTACCCTTCGTGAAGATTTGTAACATGAAGGATATCAATTTGGGGTAAGACCACATTAAGGATCCGTCCGCCCCAAGAGTGCACTTGAAAATACCGTTTTGGAGTGATATATGCGTGAATTGTTTTCGATCACTTTGACATGAGTCATATTTGTTTTGTGAATAATGAATGTAATACTGCATTAGACCAGATAAAACACCAAATGGGAATGAGTTTTCACACCCTAACTTACGTACAATTTTCGTGTAACTTACGTGACGGAGATGAAACGGTAACATACATTTTTCCTTTGTGGTTAATCTAGTTATGGGTGAAACTTGATATCAGACTAGCCTTCATGAAGATTTGTAACATGCAGGACATCAATTTGGGGTAAGACCACATTAAGGATCCGTCCGCCCCAAGAGTGCACTTGAAAATACCGTTTTGGAGTGACATGCGTGAATTTGTTT
Source organism: Paraescarpia echinospica (assembly GCA_020002185.1). Lineage (NCBI taxonomy): Eukaryota > Metazoa > Annelida > Polychaeta > Sabellida > Siboglinidae > Paraescarpia > Paraescarpia echinospica. The sequence goes on from JAHLWY010000496.1 coordinate 47,786, forward strand.
CGATCGCTTTGACATGGGACATGTTTGTTTTGTGAATACTGAATGTAGTACTGCATTAGACAAGATAAAACATCAAATTGCAATGAGTTTTCACACCCGTAACTTACGTACAATTTTCTTATAACTTTATTGACGGAGATGTAAGGGTAACGTACATTCCCTTTTGTGGTTAATCTAGTTATGGGTGTAGCTTGATAGCAGACTAGTCTTCATGAAGATGTGTAACATGCAGGACATCAATTTGGGGTAAGACCACATTAAGGATCCGTCAGCCCAAAGAGTGCACTTGAAAATACCGTTTTGGAGTGACATGCGTGAATTTGTTTCGATCACTTTGACATGGGACATGTTTGTTTTGTGAATAATGAATGTACTACTGCACTAGACCAGATAAAACACCAAATGGGAATGAATTTTCACACCCTAACTTACGTACAATTTTCCTGTAACTTACTTGACGGAGATGTAAGGATAACATACACACCCCTTTGTGGTTAATCAAGTTATCGGTGTAGCTTGATAGCAGACTAGCCTTCGTGAAGACTTGTAACATGCAGGACATCAATTTGGGGTAAGACCACATTAAGGATCCGTCCGCCCCAAGAGTGCACTTGAAAATACCGTTTTGGAGTGATATATGCGTGAATTTTTTTCGATCACTTTAAAATGGGACATATTTGTTTTGTGAATAATGAATGTACTACTGCATTATACCAGATAAAACACCAAATGGGAATGAGTTTTCACACCCTAACTTACGTACAATTTTCGTGTAACTTACGTGACGGAGATGAAACGGTAACATACATTCCCCTTTGTGGTTAATCTAGTTATGGGTGAAGCTTGATATCAGAATAGCCTTCGTGAAGATTTGTAACATCAAGGACATCAATTTGGGGTAAGACCACATTAAGGATCCGTCCGCCCCAAGAGTGCACTTGAAAATACCGTTTTGGAGTGATATGCTTGAATTTGTTTCGATCACTTTGACATGGGACATGTTTGTTTTGTGAATACTGAATGTACTACTGCATTAGACAAGATAAAACATCAAATTGGAATGAGTTTTCACACCCGTAACTTACGTACAATTTTCTTGAAACTTACTTGACGGAGATGTAAGGGTAACATACATTCCACTTTGTGGTTAATCTAGTTATGGGTGTAGCTTGATAGCAGACTAGTCTTCATGAAGATTTGTAACATGCAGGACATCAATTTGGGGTAAGACCACATTAAGGATCCGTCCGCCCAAAGAGTGCACTTGAAAATACCGTTTTGGAGTGACATGCGTGAATTTGTTTCGATCACTTTGACATGGGACATGTTTGTTTTGTGAATACTGAATGTACTACTGCATTAGACAAGATAAAACATCAAATTGGAATGAGTTTTCACACCCGTAACTTATGTACAATTTTCTTATAACTTTCTTGACGGAGATGTAAGGGTAACATACGTACCCCTTTGTGGTTAATCTAGTTATTGGTGTAGCTTGATAGCAGACTGGCCTTCGTGAAGATTTGTAACATGAAGGATATCAATTTGGGGTAAGACCACATTAAGGATCCGTCCGCCCCAAGAGTGCACTTGAAAATACTGTTTTGGAGTGATATATGCGTGAATTTTTTTCGATCACTTTGACATGGGACATATTTGTTTTGTGAATAATTAATGTACTACTGCATTAGACCAGATAAAACACCAAATGGGAATGAGTTTTCACACCTTAACTTACGTACAATTTTCGTGTAACTTACGTGACGGAGATGAAACGGAAACATACATTCTCCTTTGTGGTTAATCTAGTTATGGGTGAAGCTTGATATCAGACTAGCCTTCGTGAAGATTTGTAACATGAAGGACATCAATTTGGGGTAAGACCACATTAAGGATCCGTCCGCCCCAAGAGTGCACTTGAAAATACCGTTTTGGAGTGATATGCGTGAATTTGTTTCGATCACTTTGACATGGGACACGTTTGTTTTGTGAATACTGAATGTACTACTGCATTAGACAAGATAAAACATCAAATTGGAATGAGTTTTCACACCCGTAACTTATGTACAATTTTCTTGAAACTTACTTGACGGAGATGTAAGGGTAACACACATTCCCCTTTGTGGTTAATCTAGTTATGGGTGTAGCTTGATAGCAGACTAGTCTTCATGAAGATTTGTAACATGCAGGACATCAATTTGGGGTAAGACCACATTAAGGATCCGTCCGCCCAAAGAGTGCACTTGAAAATACCATTTTTGGAGTGATATGCGTGAATTTGTTTCGATCACTTTGACATGGGACATATTTGTTTTGTGAATAATGGATGTACTTCTGCATTAGACCAGATAAAACACCAAATGGAAATGAGTTTTCACACCCTATCTTACGTACAATTTTCGTGTAACTTACTTGACGGAGATGTAAGGGTAACAGACATACCCCTTTGTGGTTAATCAAGTTATCGGTGTAGCTTGATAGCAGACTAGCCTTCGTGAAGACTTGTAACATGCAGGACATCAATTTGGGGTAAGACCACATTAAGGGTCCGTCCGCCCCAAGAGTGCACTTGAAAATACCGTTTTGGAGTGATATATGCGTGAATTTTTTTCGATCACTTTAATATGGGACATATTTGTTTTGTGAATAATGAATGTACTACTGCATTATACCAGATAAAACACCAAATGGGAATGAGTTTTCACACACTATCTTACGTACAATTTTCGTGTAACTTACGTGACAGAGTTGAAACGGTAACATACATACCGCGTTGTGGTTAATCTAGTTACGGGTGAAGATTGATAGCAAACTAGCCTTCGTGAAGATTTGTAACATGAAGGATATCAATTTGGGGTAAGACCACATTAAGGATCCGTCCGCCCCAAGAGTGCACTTGAAAATACCGTTTTGGAGTGATATATGCGTGAATTTTTTTCAATCACTTTGACATGAGTCATATTTGTTTTGTGAATAATGAATGTAATACTGCATTAGACCAGATAAAACACCAAATGGGAATGAGTTTTCACACGCTAACTTACGTACAATTTTCGTGTAACTTACGTGACGGAGATGAAACGGTAACATACATTTTTCCTTTGTGGTTAATCTAGTTATGGGTGAAACTTGATATCAGACTAGCCTTCGTGAAGATTTGTAACATCAAGGACATCAATTTGGGGTAAGACCACATTAAGGACACGTCCGCCCCAAGAGTGCACTTGAAAATACCGTTTTGGAGTGATATGCGTGAATTTGTTTCGATCACTTTGACATGGGACATGTTTGTTTTGTGAATACTGAATGTACTACTGCATTAGACAAGATAAAACATCAAATTGGAATGAGTTTTCACACCCGTAACTTACGTACAATTTTCGTGTAACTTACGTGACGGAGATGAAACGGTAACATACATTCCCCTTTGTGGTTAATCTAGTTATGGGTGAAGCTTGATATCAGACTAGCCTTCGTGAACATTCTAACATGAAGGACATCAATTTGGGGTAAGACCACATTAAGGATCCGTCCGCCCCAAGAGTGCACTTGAAAATACCGTTTAGGAGTGATATATGCGTGAATTTTTTTCGATCACTTTGACATGGGACATATTTGTTTTGTGAATACTGAATGTACTACTGCACTAGACCAGATAAAACACCAAATGGGAATTAATTTTCACACCCTAACTTACGTACAATTTTCGTGTAACTTACTTGACGGAGATGTAAGGATAACATACATACCCCTTTGTGGTTAATCTAGTTATCGGTGTAGCTTGATAGCAGACTAGCCTTCGTGAAGACTTGTAATATGCAGGACATCAATTTGGGGTAAGACCACATTAAGGATCCGTCCGCCCCAAGAATGCACTTGAAAATACCGTTTTGGAGTGATATGCGTGAATTTGTTTCGATCACTTTGACATGGGACATGTTTGTTTTGTGAATACTGAATGTACTACTGCATTAGACAAGATAAAACATCAAATTGGAATGAGTTTTCACACCCGTAACTTACGTACAATTTTCTTGAAACTTACATGACGGAGATGTAAGGGTAACATACATTCTCCTTTGTGGTTAATCTAATTATGGGTGTAGCTTGATATCAGACTACCCTTCATGAAGATTTGTAACATGCAGGACATCAATTTGGGGTAAGACCACATTAAGGATCCGTCCGCCCCAAGAGTGCACTTGAAAATACCGTTTTGGAGTGACATGCGTGAATTTGTTTCGATCACTTTGATATGGGACATGTTTGTTTTGTGAATACTGAATGTAGTACTGCATTAGACAAGATAAAACATCAAATTGGAATGAGTTTTCACACCCGTAACTTACGTACAATTTTCTTATAACTTTATTGACGGAGATGTAAGGGTAACGTACATTCCCTTTTGTGGTTAATCTAGTTATGGGTGTAGCTTGATAGCAGACTAGTCTTCATGAAGATTTGTAACATGCAGGACATCAATTTGGGGTAAGACCACATTAAGGATCCGTCAGCCCAAAGAGTTCACTTGAAAATACCGTTTTGGAGTGACATGCGTGAATTTGTTTCGATCACTTTGACATGGGACATGTTTGTTTTGTGAATAATGAATGTACTACTGCACTAGACCAGATAAAACACCAAATGGGAATGAATTTTCACACCCTAACTTACGTACAATTTTCGTGTAACTTACTTGACGGAGATGTAAGGATAACATACATACCCCTTTGTGGTTAATCTAGTTATCGGTGTAGCTTGATAGCAGACTAGCCTTCGTGAAGACTTGTAACATGCAGGACATCAATTTGGGGTAAGACAACATTAAGGATCCGTCCGCCCCAAGAATGCACTTGAAAACACCAAATGGGAATGAGTTTTCACACACTATCTTACGTACAATTTTCGTGTAACTTACGTGACAGAGTTGAAACGGTAACATACATACCGCGTTGTGGTTAATCTAGTTATGGGTGAAGATTGATAGCAAACTAGCCTTCGTGAAGATTTGTAACATGAAGGATATCAATTTGGGGTAAGACCACATTAAGGAGCCGTCCGCCCCAAGAGTGCACTTGAAAATACCGTTTTGGAGTGATATATGCGTGAATTTTTTTCGATCACTTTGACATGAGTCATATTTGTTTTGTGAATAATGAATGTAATACTGCATTAGACCAGATAAAACACCAAATGGGAATGAGTTTTCACACCCTAACTTACGTACAATTTTCGTGTAACTTACGTGACGGAGATGAAACGGTAACATACATTTTTCCTTTGTGGTTAATCTAGTTATGGGTGAAACTTGATATCAGACTAGCCTTCGTGAAGATTTGTAACATCAAGGACATCAATTTGGGGTAAGACCACATTAAGGACACGTCCGCCCCAAGAGTGCACTTGAAAATACCGTTTTGGAGTGATATGCGTGAATTTGTTTCGATCACTTTGACATGGGACATGTTTGTTTTGTGAATACTGAATGTACTACTGCATTAGACAAGATAAAACATCAAATTGGAATGAGTTTTCACACCCGTAACTTTCGTACAATTTTCATGTAACTTACTTGACGGAGATGTAAGGATAACATACATACCCCTTTGTGGTTAATCTAGTTATCGGTGTAGCTTGATAGCAGACTAGCCTTCGTGAAGACTTGTAATATGCAGGACATCAATTTGGGGTAAGACCACATTAAGGATCCGTCCGCCCCAAGAATGCACTTGAAAATACCGTTTTGGAGTGATATGCGTGAATTTTTTTCGATCACTTTGACATGGGACATATTTGTTTTGTGAATAATGAATGTAATACTGCATTAGACCAGATAAAACACCAAATGGGAATGAGTTTTCACACCCTAACTTACGTACAATTTTCGTGTAACTTACGTGACGGAGATGAAACGGTAACATACATTTCTCCTTTGTGGTTAATCTAGTTATGGGTGAAGCTTGATATCAGACTAGCCTTCGTGAAGATTTGTAACATCAAGGACATCAATTTGGGGTAAGACCACATTAAGGATCCGTCCGCCCCAAGAGTGCACTTGAAAATACCGTTTTGGAGTGACATGCGTGAATTTGTTTCGATCGCTTTGACATGGGACATGTTTGTTTTGTGAATACTGAATGTACTACTGCATTAGACAAGATAAAACATCAAATTGCAATGAGTTTTCACACCCGTAACTTACGTACAATGTTCTTATAACTTTATTGACGGAGATGTAAGGGTAACGTACATTCCCTTTTGTGGTTAATCTAGTTATGGGTGTAGCTTGATAGCAGACTAGTCTTCATGAAGATTTGTAACATGCAGGACATCAATTTGGGGTAAGACCACATTAAGGATCCGTCAGCCCAAAGAGTGCACTTGAAAATACCGTTTTGGAGTGACATGCGTGAATTTGTTTCGATCACTTTGACATGGGACATGTTAGTTTTGTGAATACTGAATGTACTACTGCATTAGACAAGATAAAACATCAAATTGGAATGAGTTTTCATACCCGTAACTTACGTACAATTTTCTTATAACTTTCTTGACGGAGATGTAAGGGTAACATACATAACCCTTCGTGGTTAATCTAGTTATTGGTGTAGCTTGATAGCAGACTAGCCTTCGTGAAGATTTGTAACATGAAGGTTATCAATTTGGGGTAAGACCACATTAAGGATCCGTCCGCCCCAAGAGTGCACTTGAAAATACCATTTTTGGGGTGATATGCGTGAATTTGTTTCGATCACTTTGACATGGGACATATTTGTTTTGTGAATAATGGATGTACTTCTGCATTAGACCAGATAAACACCAAATGGGAATGAGTTTTCACACCCTATCTTACGTACAATTTTCGTGTAACTTACTTGACGGAGATGTAAGGGTAACATACATACCCCTTTGTGGTTAATCAAGTTATCGGTGTAGCTTGATAGCAGACTAGCCTTCGTGAAGACTTGTAACATGCAGGACATAAATTTGGGGTAAGACCACATTAAAGATCCGTCCGCCCCAAGAGTGCACTTGAAAATACCGTTTTGGAGTGATATATGCGTTAATTTTTTTCGATCACTTTAATATGGGACATATTTGTTTTGTGAATAATGAATGTACTACTGCATTATACCAGATAAAACACCAAATGGGAATGAGTTTTCACACCCTATCTTACGTACAATTTTCGTGTAACTTACGTGACAGAGTTGAAACGGTAACATACATACCGCGTTGTGGTTAATCTAGTTATGGGTGAAGCTTGATAGCAAAGTAGCCTTCGTGAAGATTTGTAACATGAAGGATATCAATTTGGGGTAAGACCACATTAAGGATCCGTCCGCCCGAAGAGTGCACTTGAAAATACCGTTTTGGAGTGATATATGCGTGAATTTTTTTAGATCACTTTGACATGAGACATATTTATTTTGTGAATAATGAATGTAATACTGCATTAGACCAGATAAAACACCAAATGGGAATGAGTTTTCACACCCTAACTTATGTACAATTTTCGTGTAACTTACGTGACGGAGATGAAACGGTAACATACATTCCCCTTTGTGGTTAATCTAGTTATGGGTGAAGCTTGATATCAGACTAGCCTTCGTGAAGATTTGTAACATGAAGGACATCAATTTGGGGTAAGACCACATTAAGGATCCGTCCGCCCCAAGAGTGCACTTGAAAATACCGTTTTGGAGTGATATGCGTGAATTTGTTTCGATCACTTTGACATGGGACATGTTTGTTTTGTGAATACTGAATGTACTACTGCACTAGACAAGATAAAACATCAAATTGGAATGAGTTTTCACACCCGTAACTTACGTACAATGTTCTTGAAACTTACTTGACGGAGATGTAAGGGTAACATACATTCCCCTTTGTGGTTTATCTAGTTATGGGTGTAGGTTGATAGCAGACTAGTCTTCGTGAAGAATTGTAACATGCCGGACATTAATTTGGGGTAAGACCACATTAAGGATCCGTCCGCCGCAAGAGTGCACTTGAAAATACCGTTTTGGAGTGATATATGTGTGAATTTTTTTCGATCACTTTGACATGAGACATATTTGTTTTGTGAATACTGAATGTACTACTGCATTAGACAAGATAAAACATCAAATTGGAATGAGTTTTCACACCCGTAACTTACGTACAATTTTCTTATAACTTTCTTGACGGAGATGTAAGGGTAACATACATACCCCTTTGTGGTTAATCTAGTTATTGGTGTAGTTTGATAGCAGACTAGCCTTCGTGAAGATTTGTAACATGAAGGATATCAATTTGGGGTAAGACCACATTAAGGATCCGTCCGCCCCAAGAGTGCACTTTAAAATTCCGTTTTGGAGTGATATATGCGTGAATTTTTTTCGATCACTTTGACATGGGACATATTTGTTTTGTGAATAATGAATGTACTGCTGCACTAGACCAGATAAAACACCAAATGGGAATGAATTTTCACACCCTAACTTACGTACAATTTCGTGTAACTTACTTGACGGAGATGTAAGGATAACATACATACCCCTTTGTGGTTAATCTAGTTATCGGTGTAGCTTGATAGCAGACTAGCCTTCGTGAAGACTTGTAACATGCAGGACATCAGTTTGGGGTAAGACCACATTAAGGATCCGTCCGCCCCAAGAATGCACTTGAAAATACCGTTTTGGAGTGATATGCGTGAATTTTTTTCGATCACTTTGACATGGGACATGTTTGTTTTGTGAATACTGAATGAACTGCTGCATTACACAAGATAAAACATCAAATTGGAATGAGTTTTCACACCCGTAACTTACGTACAATTTTCTTGAAACTTACTTGACGGAGATGTAAGGGTAACATACATTCTCCTTTGTGGTTAATCTAATTATGGGTGTAGCTTGATATCAGACTAGCCTTCATGAAGATTTGTAACATGCAGGACATCAATTTGGGGTAAGACCACATTAAGGATCCGTCCGCCCCAAGAGTGCACTTGAAAATACCGTTTTGGAGTGACATGCGTGAATTTGTTTCGATCACTTTGACATGGGACATGTTTGTTTTGTGAATACTGAATGTACTACTGCATTAGACAAGATAAAACATCAAATTGGAATGAGTTTTCACACCGATAACTTACGTACAATTTTCTTGTTACTTACGTGACTGAGATGTAAGGGTAACATACATTCCCCTTTGTGGTTAATCTAGTTATGGGTGTAGCTTGATAGCAGACTAGTCTTCGTGAAGATTTGTAACATGCAGGACATCAATTTGGGGTAAGACCACATTAAAGATCCGTCCGCCGCAAGAGTGCACTTGAAAATACCGTTTTGGAGTGATATATGCGTGAATTTTTTTCGATCACTTTCACATGAGACATATTTGTTTTGTGAATAATGAATGTAATGCTGCATTAGACCAGATAAAACACCAAATGGGAATAAGTTTTCACACCCTAACTTACGTACAATTTTCGTGTAACTTACGTGACGGAGATGAAACGGTAACATACATTCCCCTTTGTGGTTAATGTAGTTATGGGTGAAGCTTGATATCAGACTAGCCTTCGTGAAGATTTGTAACATGCAGGACATCAATTTGGGGTAAGACCACATTAAGGATCCGTCCGCCGCAAGAGTGCACTTGAAAATACCGTTTTGGAGTGATATATGTGTGAATTTTTTTCGATCACTTTGACATGAGACATATTTGTTTTGTGAATAATGAATGTACTACTGCATTAGACCAGATAAAACACCAAATGGGAATGAGTTTTCACAGCGATAACTTACGTACAATTTTCTTATAACTTTATTGACGGAGATGTAAGGGTAACGTACATTCCCTTTTGTGGTTAATCTAGTTATGGGTGTAGCTTGATAGCAGACTAGTCTTCATGAAGATTTGTAACATGCAGGACATCAATTTGGGGTAAGACCACATTAAGGATCCGTCCGCCCAAAGAGTGCGCTTGAAAATACAATTTTTGGGGTGATATGCGTGAATTTGTTTCGATCACTTTGACATGGGACATATTTGTTTTGTGAATAATGGATGTACTTCTGCATTAGACCAGATAAAACACCAAATGGGAATGAGTTTTCACACCCTATCTTACGTACAATTTTCGTGTAACTTACTTGACGGAGATGTAAGGGTAACATACATACCCCTTTGTGGTTAATCAAGTTATCGGTGTAGGTAGATAGCAGACTAGCCTTCGTGAAGACTTGTAACATGCAGGACATCAATTTGGGGTAAGACCACATTAAGGATCCGTCCGCCCCAAGAGTGCACTTGAAAATACCGTTTTGGAGTGATATATGCGTGAATTTTTTTCGATCACTTTAAAATGGGACATAATTGTTTTGTGAATAATGAATGTACTACTGCATTATACCAGATAAAACACCAAATGGGAATGAGTTTTCACACCCTATCTTACGTACAATTTTCGTGTAACTTACGTGACAGAGTTGAAACGGTAACGTACGTACCGCGTTGTGGTTAATCTAGTTATGGGTGAAACTTGATAGCAAACTAGCCTTCGTGAAGATTTGTAACATGAAGGATATCAATTTGGGGTCAGACCACATTAAGGATCCGTCCGCCCCAAGACTGCACTTGAAAATACAGTTTTGGAGTGATATATGCGTGAATTTTTTTCGATCACTTTGACATGAGACATATTTGTTTTGTGAATAATGAATGTAATACTGCATTAGACCAGATAAAACACCAAATGGGAATGAGTTTTCACACCCTAACTTACGTACAATTTTCGTGTAACTTACGTGACGGAGATGAAACGGTAACATACATTCCCCTTTGTGGTTAATCTAGTTATGGGTGAAGCTTGATATCAGACTAGCCTTCGTGAAGATTTGTAACATCAAGGACATCAATTTGGGGTAAGACCACATTAAGGGTCCGTCCGCCCCAAGAGTGCACTTGAAAATACCGTTTTGGAGTGATATGCGTGAATTTGTTTCGATCACTTTGACATGGGACATGTTTGTTTTGTGAATACTGAATGTACCACTGCATTAGACAAGATAAAACATCAAATTGGAATGAGTTTTCACACCCGTAACTTACGTACAATTTTCGTGTAACTTACTTGACGGAGATGTAAGGGTAACATACATTCCCCTTTGTGGTTAATCGAGTTATGGGTGTAGCTTGATAGCAGACTAGTCTTCGTGAATATTTGTAACATGCAGGACATCAATTTGGGGTAAGACCACATTAAGGATCCGTCCGCCCCAAGAGTGCACTTGAAAATACCGTTTTGGAGTGACATGCGTGCATTTGTTTCGATCACTTTGACATGGGACATGTTTGTTTAGTGAATAGTGAATGTACTACTGCATTAGACAAGATAAAACATCAAACTGGAATGAGTTTTCACACCCGTAACTTACGTACAATTTTCTTATAACTTTATTAACGGAGATGTAAGGGTAACGTACATACCCCGTTGTGGTTAATCTAGTTATCGGTGTAGCTTGATAGCAGACTAGTCTTCGTGAAGATTTGTAACATGCAGGACATCAATTTGGGGTAAGACCACATTAAGGATCCGTCCGCCGCAAGAGTGCACTTGAAAATACCGTTTTGGAGTGATATATGCGTGAATTTTTTTCGATCACTTTGACATGAGACATATTTGTTTAGTGAATAATGAATGTAATACTGCATTAGACCAGATAAAACACCAAATGGGAATGAGTTTTCACACCCTAACTTACGTACAATTTTCGTGTAACTTACGTGACGGAGATGAAACGGTAACATACATTCCCCTTTGTGGTTAATCTAGTTATGGGTGAAGCTTGATGTCAGACTAGCCTTCGTGAAGATTTGTAACATGAAGGACATCAATTTGGGGTAAGACCACATTAAGGATCAGTCCGCCCCAAGAGTGCACTTGAAAATACAGTTTTGGAGTGATATGCGTGAATTTGTTTCGATCACTTTGACATGGGACATGTTTGTTTTGTGAATACTGAATGTACTACTGCATTAGACAAGATAAAACATCAAATTGGAATGAGTTTTCACACCCGTAACTTACGTACAATTTTCTTGAAACTTACTTGACGGAGATGTAAGGGTAACATACATTCCCCTTTGTGGTTAATCTAGTTATGGGTGTAGCTTGATAGCAGACTAGTCTTCGTGAATATTTGTAACATGCAGGACATCAATTTGGGGTAAGACCACATTAAGGATCCGTCCGCCCCAAGAGTGCACTTGAAAATACCGTTTTGGAGTGACATGCGTGCATTTGTTTCGATCACTTTGACATAGGACATGTTTGTTTAGTGAATAGTGAATGTACTACTGCATTAGACAAGATAAAACATCAAATTAGAATGAGTTTTCACACCCGTAACTTACGTACAATTTTCTTATAACTTTATTGACTGAGATGTAAGGGTAACGTACATACCCCGTTGTGGTTAATCTAGTTATCGGTGTAGCTTGATAGCAGACTAGTCTTCGTGAAGATTTGTAACATGCAGGACATCAATTTGGGGTAAGACCACATTAAAGATCCGTCCGCGCAAGAGTGCACTTGAAAATACCGTTTTGGAGTGATATATGCGTGAATTTGTTTCGATCACTTTCACATGAGACATATTTGTTTTGTGAATAATGAATGTAATGCTGCATTAGACCAGATAAAACACCAAATGGGAATAAGTTTTCACACCCTAACTTACGTACAATTTTCGTGTAACTTACGTGACGGAGATGAAACGGTAACATACATTCCCCTTTGTGGTTAATGTAGTTATGGGTGAAGCTTGATATCAGACTAGCCTTCGTGAAGATTTGTAACATGCAGGACATCAATTTGGGGTAAGACCACATTAAGGATCCGTCCGCCGCAAGAGTGCACTTGAAAATACCGTTTTGGAGTGATATATGTGTCAATTTTTTTTGATCACTTTGACATGAGACATATTTGTTTTGTGAATAATGAATGTACTACTGCATTAGACCAGATAAAACACCAAATGGGAATGAGTTTTCACAGCGATAACTTACGTACAATTTTCTTATAACTTTATTGACGGAGATGTAAGGGTAACGTACATTCCCTTTTTTGGTTAACCTAGTTATGGGTGTAGCTTGATAGCAGACTAGTCTTCATGAAGATTTATAACATGCAGGACATCAATTTGGGGTAAGACCACATTAAGGATCCGTCCGCCCAAAGAGTGCACTTGAAAATACCATTTTTGGAGTGATATGCGTGAATTTGTTTCGATCACTTTGACATGGGACATATTTGTTTGGTGAATAATGAATGTACTACTGCATTATACCAGATAAAACACCAAATGGGAATGAGTTTTCACACCCTATCTTACGTACAATTTTCGTGTAACTTACGTGACAGAGTTGAAACGGTAACGTACGTACCGCGTTGTGGTTAATCTACTTATGGGTGAAACTTGATAGCAAACTAGCCTTCGTGAAGATTTGTAACATGAAGGATATCAATTTGGGGTAAGACCACATTAAGGATCCGTCCGCCCCAAGACTGCACTTGAAAATACCGTTTTGGAGTGATATATACGTGAATTTTTTTCGATCACTTTGACATGAGACATATTTGTTTTGTGAATAATGAATGTAATACTGCATTAGACCAGATAAAACACCAAATGGGAATGAGTTTTCACACCCTAACTTACGTACAATTTTCGTGTAACTTACGTGACGGAGATGAAACGGTAACATACATTCCCCTTTGTGGTTAATCTAGTTATGGGTGAAGCTTGATATCAGACTAGCCTTCGTGAAGATTTGTAACATCAAGGACATCAATTTGGGGTAAGACCACATTAAGGATCCGTCCGCCCCAAGAGTGCACTTGAAAATACCGTTTTGGAGTGATATGCGTGAATTTGTTTCGATCACTTTGACATGGGACATGTTTGTTTTGTGAATACTGAATGTACCACTGCATTAGACAAGATAAAACATCAAATTGGAATGAGTTTTCACACCCGTAACTTACGTACAATTTTCGTGTAACTTACTTGACGGAGATGTAAGGGTAACATACATTCCCCTTTGTGGTTAATCGAGTTATGGGTGTAGCTTGATAGCAGACTAGTCTTCGTGAATATTTGTAACATGCAGGAGATCAATTTGGGGTAAGACCACATTAAGGATCCGTCCGCCCCAAGAGTGCACTTGAAAATACCGTTTTGGAGTGACATGCGTGCATTTGTTTCGATCACTTTGACATGGGACATGTTTGTTTTGTGAATACTGAATGTACTACTGCATTAGACAAGATAAAACATCAAATTGGAATGAGTTTTCACACCCGTAACTTACGTACAATTTTCTTATAACTTTATTGACGGAGATGTAAGGGTAACGTACATACCCCGTTGTGGTTAATCTAGTTATCGGTGTAGCTTGATAGCAGACTAGTCTTCGTGAAGATTTGTAACATGCAGGACATCAATTTGGGGTAAGACCACATTAAGGATCCGTCCGCCGCAAGAGTGCACTTGAAAATACCGTTTTGGAGTGATATATGCGTGAATTTTTTTCAATCACTTTGATATGAGACATATTTGTTTTGTGAATAATGAATGTAATACTGCATTAGACCAGATAAAACACCAAATGGGAATGAGTTTTCACACCCTAACTTACGTACAATTTTCGTGTAACTTACGTGACGGAGATGAAACGGTAACATACATTCCCCTTTGTGGTTAATCTAGTTATGGGTGAAGCTTGATATCAGACTAGCCTTCGTGAAGATTTGTAACATGAAGGACATCAATTTGGGGTAAGACCACATTAAGGATCAGTCCGCCCCAAGAGTGCACTTGAAAATACCGTTTTGGAGTGATATGCGTGAATTTGTTTCGATCACTTTGACATGGGACATGTTTGTTTTGTGAATACTGAATGTACTACTGCATTAGACAAGATAAAACATCAAATTGGAATGAGTTTTCACACCCGTAACTTACGTACAATTTTCTTGAAACTTACTTGACGGAGATGTAAGGGTAACATACATTCCCCTTTGTGGTTAATCTAGTTATGGGTGTAGCTTGATAGCAGACTAGTCTTCGTGAAGATTTGTAACATGCAGGACATCAATTTGGGGTAAGACCACATTAAGGATCCGTCCGCCCCAAGAGTGCACTTGAAAATACCGTTTTGGAGTGATATGCGTGAATTTGTTTCGATCACTTTGACATGGGACATGTTTGTTTTGTGAATACTGAATGTACTACTGCATTAGACAAGATAAAACATCAAATTGGAATGAGTTTTCACACCCGTAACTTACGTACAATTTTCTTATAACTTTATTGACGGAGATGTAAGGGTAACGTACATACCCCGTTGTGGTTAATCTAGTTATCGGTGTAGCTTGATAGCAGACTAGTCTTCGTGAAGATTTGTAACATGCAGGACATCAATTTGGGGTAAGACCACATTAAGGATCCGTCCGCCGCAAGAGTGCACTTGAAAATACCGTTTTGGAGTGATATATGCGTGAATTTTTTTCGATCACTTTGACATGAGACATATTTGTTTTGTGAATAATGAATGTACTACTGCATTAGACCAGATAAAACACCAAATGGGAATGAGTTTTCACACCCTAACTTACGTACAATTTTCGTGTAACTTACGTGACGGAGATGAAACGGTAACATACATTCCCCTTTGTGGTTAATCTAGTTATGGGTGTAGCTTGATATCAGACTAGCCTTCGTGAAGATTTGTAACATGAAGGACATAAATTTGGGGTAAGACCACATTAAGGATCAGTCCGCCCCAAGAGTGCACTTGAAAATACAGTTTTGGAGTGATATGCGTGAATTTGTTTCGATCACTTTGACATGGGACATGTTTGTTTTGTGAATATTGAATGTACTACTGCATTAGACAAGATAAAACATCAAATTGGAATGATTTTCACACCGATAACTTCCGTACAATGTTCTTGTTACTTACGTGACTGAGATGTAAGGGTAACATACATTCCCCTTTGTGGTTAATCTAGTTATGGGTGTAGCTTGATAGCAGACTAGCCTTCATGAAGATTTGTAACATGCAGGACATCAATTTGGGGAAAGACCACATTAATGATCCGTCCACCCAAAGAGTGCACTTGAAAATACCATTTTTGGAGTGATATGCGTAATTTTTTTTCGATCACTTTGACATAGGACATGTTTCTTTTGTGAATAATGAATGTACTACTGCATTAGACAAGATACAACATCAAATGGGTATGAGTTTTCACACCCATAACTTACGTACAATTTTCGTGTAACTTACGTGACGGAGATGAAACGGTAACATAAATTCCACTTTGTGGTTAATCTAGTTATGGATGAAGCTTGATATCAGACTACCCTTCGTGAAGATTTATAACATGCAGAAAATCAATTTAGGGTAAGACCACATTAAGGATCCGCCCGCCCAAAGAGTGCACTTGAAAATACCGTTTTGGAGTGATATGCGTTAATTTGTTTGATCACTTTGATATGGGACATGTTTGTTTTGTGAATACTGATTGTACTACTGCATTAGGCAAAATAAAACATCAAATTGGAATGAGTTTTCACACCCGTAACTTACGTACAATTTTCTTGAAACTTACTTGACGGAGATGTAAGGGTAACATACATTCCCCTTTGTGGTTAATCTAGTTATGGGTGTAGCTTGATATCAGACTAGCCTTCATGAAGGTTTGTAACATGCAGGACATCAATTTAGGGTAAGACCACTTTAAGGATCCATCCGCCCCAAGAGTGCACTTGAAAATACCGTTTTGGAGTGACATGCGTAAATTTGTTTCGATCACTTTGACATGGGACATGTTTGTTTTGTGAATACTGAATGTACTACTGCATTAGACAAGATAAAACACCAAATGGGAATGAGTTTTCACACCCTAACTTACGTACAATTTTCGTGTAACTTACGTGACGGAGATGAAACGGTAACATACATTCCCCTTTGTGGATAATCTAGTTATGGGTGAAGCTTGATATCAGACTAGCCTTCGTGAAGATTTGTAACATGAAGGACATCAATTTGGGGTAAGACCACATTAAGGATCCGTCCGCCCCAAGAGTGCACTTGAAAATACCGTTTTGGAGTGATATGCGTGAATTTGTTTCGATCACTTTGACATGGGACATGTTTGTTTTGTGAATACTGAATGTACTACTGCATTAGACAAGATAAAAAATCAAATTGGAATGAGTTTTCACACCCGTAACTTACGTACAATTTTCTTGAAACTTACTTGACGGAGATGTAAGGGTAACATACATTCCCCTTTGTGGTTAATCTAGTTATGGGTGTAGCTTGATAGCAGACTAGCCTTCATGAAGATTTGTAACATGCAGGACATCAATTTGGGGTAAGACCACATTAAGGATCCGTCCGCCCCAAGAGTGCACTTGAAAATACCGTTTTGGAGTGACATGCGTGAATTTGTTTCGATCGCTTTGACATGGGACATGTTTGTTTTGTGAATACTGAATGTACTACTGCATTAGACAAGATAAAACATCAAATTAGAATGAGTTTTCACACCCGTAACTTACGTACAATTTTCTTATAACTTTATTGACGGAGATGTAAGGGTAACGTACATACCCCGTTGTGGTTAATCTAGTTATCGGTGTAGCTTGATAGCAGACTAGTCTTCGTGAAGATTTGTAACATGCAGGACATCAATTTGGGGTAAGACCACATTAAAGATCCGTCCGCCGCAAGAGTGCACTTGAAAATACCGTTTTGGAGTGATATATGCGTGAATTTTTTTCGATCACTTTCACATGAGACATATTTGTTTTGTGAATAATGAATGTAATGCTGCATTAGACCAGATAAAACACCAAATGGGAATAAGTTTTCACACCCTAACTTACGTACAATTTTCGAGTAACTTACGTGACGGAGATGAAACGGTAACATACATTCCCCTTTGTGGTTAATGTAGTTATGGGTGAAGCCTGATATCAGACTAGCCTTCGTGAAGATTTGTAACATGAAGGACATCAATTTGGGGTAAGACCACATTAAGGATCCGTCCGCCCCAAGAGTGCACTTCAAAATACCGTTTTGGAGTGATATGCGTTAATTTGTTTCGATCACTTTGACATGGGACATGTTTGTTTTGTGAATACTGAAGGTACTACTGCATTAGACGAGATAAAACATCAAATTGGAATGAGTTTTCACACCGATAACTTATGTACAATTTTCTTGTTACTTACGTGACTGAGATGTAAGGGTAACATACATTCCCCTTTGTGGTTAATCTAGTTATGGGTGTAGCTAGATAGCAGACTAGCCTTCATGAAGATTTGTAACATGCAGGACATCAATTTGGGGAAAGACCACATTAAGGATCCGTCCGCCCAAAGAGTGCACTTGAAAATACCATTTTTGGAGTGATATGCGTAAATTTTTTTTTCGATCACTTTGAGATAGGACATGTTTGTTTTGTGAATACTGAATGTACTACTGCATTAGACAAGATAAAACATCAAATCGGAATGAGTTTTCACACCCGTAACTTACGTACAATTTTCTTATAACTTTATTGACGGAGATGTAAGGGTAACGTACATTCCCTTTTGTGGTTGATCTAGTTATGGGTGTAGCTTGATAGCAGACTAGTCTTCATGAAGATTTGTAACATGCAGGACATCAATTTGGGGTAAGACCACATTAAAGATCCGTCCGCCCAAAGAGTGCACTTGAAAATACCATTTTTGGAGTGATATGCGTGAATTTGTTTCGATCACTTTGACATGGGACATATTTGTTTTGTGAATAATGGATGTAATTCTGCATTAGACCAGATAAAACACCAAATGGGAATGAGTTTTCACACCCTATCTTACGTACAATTTTCGTGTAACTTACTTGACGGAGATGTAAGGGTAACATACATACCCCTTTGTGGTTAATCAAGTTATCGGTGTAGGTAGATAGCAGACTAGCCTTCGTGAAGACTTGTAACATGCAGGACATCAGTTTGGGGTAAGACCACATTAAGGATCCGTCCGCCCCAAGAGTGCACTTGAAAATACCGTTTTGGAGTGATATATGCGTGAATTTTTTTCGATCACTTTAATATGGGACATATTTGTTTTGTGAATAATGAATGTACTACTGCATTATACCAGATAAAACAACAAATGGGAATGAGTTTTCACACCCTATCTTACGTACAATTTTCGTGTAACTTACGTGACAGAGTTGAAACGGTAACATACATACCGCGTTGTGGTTAATCTAGTTATGGGTGAAGCTTGATAGCAAAGTAGCCTTCGTGAAGATTTGTAACATGAAGGATATCAATTTGGGGTAAGACCACATTAAGGATCCGTCCGCCCCAAGAGTGCACTTGAAAATACCGTTTTGGAGTGATATATGCGTGAATTTTTTTCGATCACTTTGACATGAGACATATTTGTTTTGTGAATAATGAATGTAATACTGCATTAGACCAGATAAAACACCAAATGGGAATGAATTTTCACACCCGAACTTACGTACAATTTTCGTGTAACTTACGTGACGGAGAAGAAACGGTAACATACATTCCCCTTTGTGGTTAATCTAGTTATGGGTGAAGCTTGATATCAGACTAGCCTTCGTGAAGATTTGTTACATGAAGGACATCAATTTGGGGTAAGACCACATTAAGGATCCGTCCGCCCCAAGAGTGCACTTGAAAATACCGTTTTGGAGTGATATGCGTGAATTTGTTTCGATCACTTTGACATGGGACATGTTTGTTTTGTGAATACTGAATGTACTACTGCATTAGACAAGATAAAACATCAAATTGGAATGAGTTATCACACCCGTAACTTACGTACAATTTTCTTGAAACTTACTTGACGGAGATGTAAGGGTAACATACATTCCCCTTTGTGGTTAATCTAGTTATGGGTGTAGCTTGATAGCAGACTAGTCTTCGTGAAGATTTGTAACATGCAGGACATCAATTTGGGGTAAGACCACATTAAGGATCCGTCCGCCCCAAGAGTGCACTTGAAAATACCGTTTTGGAGTGACATGCGTGCATTTGTTTCGATCACTTTGACATGGGACATGTTTGTTTTGTGAATACTGAATGTACTACTGCATTAGACAAGATAAAACATCAAATTGGAATGAGTTTTCACACCCGTAACTTACGTACAATTTTCTTATAACTTTATTGACGGAGATGTAAGGGTAACGTACATACCCCGTTGTGGTTAATCTAGTTATCGGTGTAGCTTGATAGCAGACTAGTCTTCGTGAAGATTTGTAACATGCAGGACATCAATTTGGGGTAAGACCACATTAAGGATCCGTCCGCCGCAAGAGTGCACTTGAAAATACCGTTTTGGAGTGATATATGCGTGAATTTTTTCGATCACTTTGACATGAGACATATTTGTTTTGTGAATAATGAATGTAATACTGCATTAGACCAGATAAAACACCAAATGGGAATGAGTTTTCACACCCTAACTTACGTACAATTTTCGTGTAACTTACGTGACGGAGATGAAACGGTAACATACATTCCCCTTTGTGGTTAATCTAGTTATGGGTGTAGCTTGATATCAGACTAGCCTTCGTGAAGATTTGTAACATGAAGGACATAAATTTGGGGTAAGACCACATTAAGGATCAGTCCGCCCCAAGAGTGCACTTGAAAATACAGTTTTGGAGTGATATGCGTGAATTTGTTTCGATCACTTTGACATGGGACATGTTTGTTTTGTGAATATTGGATGTACTACTGCATTAGACAAGATAAAACATCAAATTGGAATGATTTTCACACCGATAACTTCCGTACAATGTTCTTGTTACTTACGTGACTGAGATGTAAGGGTAACATACATTCCCCTTTGTGGTTAATCTAGTTATGGGTGTAGCTTGATAGCAGACTAGCCTTCATGAAGATTTGTAACATGCAGGACATCAATTTGGGGAAAGACCACATTAATGATCCGTCCACCCAAAGAGTGCACTTGAAAATACCATTTTTGGAGTGATATGCGTAATTTTTTTTCGATCACTTTGACATAGGACATGTTTCTTTTGTGAATAATGAATGTACTACTGCATTAGACAAGATACAACATCAAATGGGTATGAGTTTTCACACCCATAACTTACGTACAATTTTCGTGTAACTTACGTGACGGAGATGAAACGGTAACATAAATTCCACTTTGTGGTTAATCTAGTTATGGATGAAGCTTGATATCAGACTACCCTTCGTGAAGATTTATAACATGCAGAAAATCAATTTAGGGTAAGACCACATTAAGGATCCGCCCGCCCAAAGAGTGCACTTGAAAATACCGTTTTGGAGTGATATGCGTTAATTTTTTTGATCACTTTGATATGGGACATGTTTGTTTTGTGAATACTGATTGTACTACTGCATTAGGCAAAATAAAACATCAAATTGGAATGAGTTTTCACACCCGTAACTTACGTACAATTTTCTTGAAACTTACTTGACGGAGATGTAAGGGTAACATACATTCCCCTTTGTGGTTAATCTAGTTATGGGTGTAGCTTGATATCAGACTAGCCTTCATGAAGGTTTGTAACATGCAGTACATCAATTTAGGGTAAGACCACTTTAAGGATCCATCCGCCCCAAGAGTGCACTTGAAAATACCGTTTTGGAGTGACATGCGTAAATTTGTTTCGATCACTTTGACATGGGACATGTTTGTTTTGTGAATACTGAATGTACTACTGCATTAGACAAGATAAAACATCAAATTGGATAGAGTTTTCACACCCGTAACTTACGTACAATTTTCTTATAACTTTATTGACGGAGATGTAAGGGTAACGTACATACCCCGTTGTGGTTAATCTAGTTATCGGTGTGGCTTGATAGCAGACTAGTCTTCGTGAAGATTTATAACATGCAGGAAATCAATTTAGGGTAAGACCACATTAAGGATCCGCCCGCCCAAAGAGTGCACTTGGAAAATACCGTTTTGGAGTGATATGCGTGAATTTTTTTCGATCACTTTGATATGGGACATGTTTGTTTTGTGAATACTGAATGTACTACTGCATTAGGCAAAATAAAACATCAAATTGGAATGAGTTTTCTCACCCGTAACTTACCTACAATTTTCTTGAAACTTACTTGAAGGAGATGTAAGGGTAACATACATTCCCCTTTGTGGTTAATCTAGATATGGGTGTAGCTTGATAGCAGACTAGCCTTCATGAAGATTTGTAACATGCAGGACATCAATTTGGGGAAAGACCACATTAAGGATCCGTCCGCCGCAAGAGTGCACTTGAAAATACCGTTTTGGAGTGATATATGCGTGAATTTTTTTCGATCACTTTGACATCAGACATATTTGTTTTGTGAATAATGAATGTAATACTGCATTAGACCAGATAAAACACCAAATGGGAATGAGTTTTCACACCCTAACTTACGTACAATTTTCGTGTAACTTACGTGACGGAGATGAAACGGTAACATACATTCCCCTTTGTGGTTAATCTAGTTATGTGTGAAGCTTGATATCAGACTAGCCTTCGTGAAGATTTGTAACATGAAGGACATCAATTTGGGGTAAGACCACATTAAGGATCCGCCCGCCCCAAGAGTGCACTTGAAAATACCGTTTCGGAGTGATATGCGTGAATTTGTTTCGATCACTTTGACATGGGACATGTTTGTTTTGTGAATACTGAATGTACTACTGCATTAGACAAGATAAAACATCAAATTGGAATGAGTTTTCCCACCCGTAACTTACGTACAATTTTCTTGAAACTTACTTGACGTAGATGTAAGGGTAACATACATTCTCCTTTGTGTTCAATCTAATTATGGGTGAAGCCTGTTATCAGACTAGCCTTCGTGAAGATTTGTAACATGGAGGATATCAATTTGGGGTAAGACCACATTAAGGATCCGTCCGCCCACAGAGTGCACTTGAAAATACAATTTTTGGAGTGATATGCGTGAATTTGTTTCGATCACTTTGACATGGGACATGTTTGTTTTGTGAATACTGAATGTACTACTACATTAGACAACATAAAACATCAAATTGGAATGAGTTTTCACATCCGTAACTTACGTACAATTTTCTTATAACTTTCTTGTCGGAGATGTAAGGGTAACATACATTCCCCTTTGTGCTTAATCTAGTTATGGGTGTAGCTTGATAGCAGACTAGCTTTCGTGAAGATTTGTAACATGCAGGACATAAATTTGGGGTAAGATCACATTAAGGATCCGTCCGCCCCAAGAGTGCACTTAACAATACCGTTTTGGAGTGATATATGCGTGAATTCTTTTCGATCACTTTGACATGGGACATATTTGTTTTGTGAATAATGAATGTACTACTGCATTAGACCAGATAAAACACCAAATTGGAATGAGTTTTCACACCCTAACTTACGTACAATTTTCGTGTAACTTACGTGACGGAGATGAAACGTTAACATACATTCCCCTTTGTGGTTAATCTAGTTATGGGTGAAGCTTGATATCAGACTAGCCTTCGTGAAGATTTGTAACATCAAGGACATCAATTTGGGGTAAGACCACATTAAGGATCCGTCCGCCCCAAGAGTGCACTTCAAAATACCGTTTTGGAGTGATATGCGTTAATTTGTTTCGATCTCTTTGACATGGGACATGTTTGTTTTGTGAATACTGAAGGTGCTACTGCATTAGACGAGATAAAACATCAAATTGGAATGAGTTTTCACACCGATAACTTATGTACAATTTTCTTGTTACTTACGTGACTGAGATGTAAGGGTAACATACATTCCCCTTTGTGGTTAATCTAGTTATGGGTGTAGCTAGATAGCAGACTAGCCTTCATGAAGATTTGTAACATGCAGGACATCAATTTGGGGAAAGACCACATTAAGGATCCGTCCGCCCAAAGAGTGCCCTTGAAAATACCATTTTTGGAGTGATATGCGTAAATTTGTTTCGATCACTTTGACATAGGACATGTTTGTTTTGTGAGTACTGAATGTACTACTGCATTAGACAAGATAAAACATCAAATCGGAATGAGTTTTCACACCCGTAACTTACGTACAATTTTCTTATAACTTTATTGACGGAGATGTAAGGGTAACGTACATTCCCTTTTGTGGTTGATCTAGTTATGGGTGTAGCTTGATAGCAGACTAGTCTTCATGAAGATTTGTAACATGCAGGACATCAATTTGGGGTAAGACCACATTAAAGATCCGTCCGCCCAAAGAGTGCACTTGAAAATACCATTTTTGGAGTGATATGCGTGAATTTGTTTCGATCACTTTGACATGGGACATATTTGTTTTGTGAATAATGGATGTAATTCTGCATTAGACCAGATAAAACACCAAATGGGAATGAGTTTTCACACCCTATCTTACGTACAATTTTCGTGTAACTTACTTGACGGAGATGTAAGGGTAACATACATACCCCTTTGTGGTTAATCAAGTTATCGGTGTAGGTAGATAGCAGACTAGCCTTCGTGAAGACTTGTAACATGCAGGACATCAATTTGGGGTAAGACCACATTAAGGATCCGTCCGCCCCAAGAGTGCACTTGAAAATACCGTTTTGGAGTGATATATGCGTGAATTTTTTTCGATCACTTTAATATGGGACATATTTGTTTTGTGAATAATGAATGTACTACTGCATTATACCAGATAAAACAACAAATGGGAATGAGTTTTCACACCCTATCTTACGTACAATTTTCGTGTAACTTACGTGACAGAGTTGAAACGGTAACATACATACCGCGTTGTGGTTAATCTAGTTATGGGTGAAGCTTGATAGCAAAGTAGCCTTCGTGAAGATTTGTAACATGAAGGATATCAATTTGGGGAAAGACCACATTAAGGATCCGTCCGCCCCAAGAGTGCACTTGAAAATACCGTTTTGGAGTGATATATGCGTGAATTTTTTTCGAT